>SEYY01000053.1:62925-67925 GCA_009176605.1 Armadillidium nasatum | reverse complement strand
TTTTTTATAATATATATATATATATATATATATATATATATATATATATATATATATATATATATATATATATATATATATATATATATATATATATATATATATATATATATATATAATAAAACCACTTACAAAAAAAAACTAAAAAATTTTTTTAAATATATAATATATATATATATATATATATATATATATATATATATATATATATTATATATATATATATATATATATATATATATATATATAAATAAAAATTTTTTTTTTTAATTTTTTTTAAATTTTATTATTTATATATATATATATATATATATATATATATATATATATATATATATATATATATATATATATATATATATATATATATATATATATATATATATAATATAAAACTATATACGATAAAAAAAATAAAATTTTCCTTTTATATATATATATATATATATAATATATATATATATATATATATATATATATATATATATATATATATATATATATATATATATATATATATATATATATATATATATATATATATAAACTAATATATACCATTACAAAAAAAAACTAAAAATTTCCTTATATATATATATATATATATATATATATATATATATATATATATATATATATATATATATATATATATATATATATATATATATATATATATATATATATATATATATATATATATATAAGTAGTGTTTTCAAAATAGCAAACAAGGCAGAATGAAGGCTTTCCTGGGCAGGTCCTACAAAAAGTTGTAACTTGTTTTGTTTTTTTCACTGCCTCCTTTCTGCCAAGAGTTTTTTTTAGACGTTCATAACAGTGAGTGCACCGCCTTTCCTTATTTTTCTGTTGCGCTTATCTTTTTCTGTAGTTTCTTCTAATGCATGTTTTGGATTTGATGGTCCTTGGTCTGAGATATTTTCAATGCCACATATGGAGTGTATGATTGCTTCTCTAAATTCCGAAATTTGTTTTTTTTTTCATTTGTGAATTCTTTATATATTATGAGTGCGTTGACTATTGATGTATTTAGTAAATACTCAAACGCAACTTTATGATACCATCGTATCGTTTTTCTTAGCGGAGAAAAGTAGCTGGCAATTTGGTCAGATATGTCAATTCCCTATTTTGCATTATTGTAATCTATAATTATTTTCGGCTTTCTTATTTCTTCATTTCGCCGATTCCTTCTCCCTGTATTTTCAAAGGATAAGTCATGATTCGTAGATAACATGACCACTTCTCTTTTGTCTTTCCATTTGGCAACTACAATTCCGTTATTGCTTTCTTTCCCGACAATTTCTCCTTTTTTTATCTATAATATCTTTCGGGTTTCCTTTTCTGTTTCTTTTCAATGTTCCTATGAGATGTGTCCTTTTATAAAGTAGTTCTTCTGCTAGAGACACGGATGTATAAAAATTATCCGTGGCAATCGTTCTGCCTTTGTTCAGATATTTATCGGAAAGATGCAGTACAACTTTCGCACTGTGAGCAAATTCTTTGTTTGGAGTTTCTGGTTGCCCATCTCCTGCTTTTCCTGAATACACTGAACTTGTGTACGTATACCCTTGTGTGTCACATAATTTATAAACTTTTATGCCGTATTTATGTGCCTTTCCCGGATTGTACTGTCTAAACAATAGACGGCCACGCCATGGCAGCATTGATTCATCAACTGCTAGCACTTCTCCAGGTACTCGGGACTGCACATAATTTTTCTCTAATTTTTCTAACAAATTTCGTATTTTATTAAATATTCGTATTTATATATATATATATATATATATATATATATATATATATATATATATATATATATATATATATATATATATATATATATATATATATATATATATATATATATATAATATGATATTATTATATAAAATAAATAACGCCACCGTGTGTTAAAATAATAAAGTATACATTACTTAAAATTATATAAAAAAATAAATACATAAAATATTAAAAACTACCAAAAAAATATTTAAAAAATTAATGAAATATAGATGTAAAAAAACATTAAAAATAATTGAAAAGCAATTTATATTTAATTAAGAAGTTCTCTTTTTGCTATAGGAGTGTTTTTTTCTTCTGAATGGAGTTTAACTAACTAGTGTTTGGGTATCTTAAGTGGTACATTGGTTCTGTAAGAAGCATTCAAATGCTTCTAGATTCTCAAGTTGAAATTCTTGGGTAAATTGACCCAAATAGCGAGCTTGTCAGTTCTCATAATTAAACGTTTGTTTCATCAATTACTTCAACAGCATTGGAATATAATCTTAAGAGTCTTAAGAAATTTAGAAATCTTAAAGTTGTAGGATGCAAAAAGAACGATCGAGAGAAGTCTTAAACAACTTTATTAGTTTCTTAGTATTGGGGTCATTAAAAGATACTTTTTAAATACAGTTTTTGCTTAGTAGTACTCGGGTGACAGTAGTATATCAACTAGTCATTTAAAAAAAATCTGTAACAAAGAAAAAATCCTTAGTAAATAAAATTTTCAAAACGTGTTTGGTATCTACCTCTCTACGAAAGTTACTCTTATGTTGAATTATATATAGTCTATAGATCCTAAAATATATTATATATATATATATATATATATATATATATATATATATATATATATATATATATATATATATATATATATATATATATATATATATATATATATATATATATATATATATATATATATATATATATATAGTTGGGAAAGAAGAACAATAGAAAGGATGTCTTGGCTGTGACGTCACGTATTTCATTTAAAACTCTCGGAGTTTGAAAGCCAATACGAAGCCTCTGACACTGATTCTTCTTTTCCTCAGGATTAAATGAAAAACTTTGAGAAATGTTGCTTTTATATATATATATATATATATATATATATATATATATATATATATATATATATATATATATATATATATATATATATATATATATATATATATATATATATATATATATATATATATATATATATAATGCAGGGGATGGACAAAATAATATAAACACGAGATTTATTAATAAGAGTTTGGCAATCATTAGCAATTTGAATATCTGCAATTTTTTTTTAACTGAATAGGGCGTAGAGTGTTTGAATAGTCTGCTTCGTAATGCTGACCCATTCCTGTAAAAATAATAATAATAATAAATAAATAAATATCAGCCTATTGCTTCACTAATGTTGGTGGAAATTTGCACCTCACTCTTGTTCCAAAAATCCCTGTAACTGTTTAATTATGTTAAGGTTTGCCTTTGTGTTGCTGACCTGGGAAAATATTTGACAATATTCCGATGCTCTTTAAACTAAGACTGAACCCTTTTTTCTCTCGAATGGGTACAGTACCATTCTGCAATAAGGTAATGTTTGATAATAGTATACTGGATCTAGTAAGAACTTCATTGTTGAGGATGTCGAGATATTCGCAGCTATCCAATCACTGATGATTATGATTGAATTAGCTGAATAACACAATATGGCCACCAGTGTCATAACGGGAAACCGGATCGTAGGACCGTAGGATTCTTCTTCGTTGGGAAGAATATAAATGATGATTTGTCGGGCCTACATTATTCTTCCCAACATCAGTTATCCATACTTTATCATCACTTCTTCCGCAGCTTGTCGTTGGCTACAGTTATAAAGTATTTAGAAATTACAGCCCTTATATTCATGAATATTAAATAAATAATATATTTATTTATTTTTCTTGTCGAAATAGTTTTGCTCAGTGAATGCCGAGTTCTGCTGTCACCTTTGCCGTAGTAATTTTATGTTGTGTAGCCACAATCCATTGTAATGTTCGATGGTCCGTCTCTATCTCAATATTGGCTTGCGATCACTATTACTTTTCTCCGATGTTGTTTAACCATGTTTAGTGTAAGCTGTCATCCTCATTGATACCGTTTCTCGTGACACGCATTCTCTTAAAAAAAAAAAAAAACATATATATAATATATATATATATATATATATATATATATATATATATATATATATATATATTATATATATAATATATATATATATATATATATATATATATAATATATATATCAGGAAAAACATCTTTTCTAATAAAATAATTAAAAACAGAATTTGTACTTAATAATTTAAGTAACTCGATCTGCATTAAATGTGTGCATAATATTCTTCTTCAAACCACCTAAACCCTTTCAACCTCAATTTCGCCCACAAGAACAAAGAAAAACGAGTTACTTTTTCATGTTCATATCATTTATCTCAATATATATAAAATTGGGGCTCAAAGGAAACTGTTTTCCCCTAGGAGCCCCTTTTAAAAGAACTGGACAGTCTCAATATTATTAAGATTATTATTATTGAATTTAGTAGTATAGGACCTACTTTTAAACTTTAAACCTGTAAATGTACCACTTCCTGAATAAAGATTTGTGAGTTGAATTTACGAACTTCTCGTGAAGGAATTTCACTTTGCAAACTATTTGGGAAAACTTTTAATGTTTTTTATAAATAGTCATTAAAGGTATCAACAATTTTGATCTTATTTGTAGTTAATTCTCATAAATATTTAATTTATTAACAGATTTTTCTTTGTAATGAGGATCAATAAGATTAAAAAGAGTCTTCCAAATGTTTACATTTGCACCTTTACCACCCTCAATCTTCCCACGTCAGGATCATTATTATAAGCTAAGAGAAAATCGGTCACCTTAGGCACATCCAAATAACACTTATTCTGCTTAAGATAATTCTGCAATTGTAAAATGGAAGAATTTTTATGATTTCCAACTTTGTTAACTCATGAATTCTCTTATTCTGACCATTAATACAGTGTTCAGATGAGTTAATCATAACATCCCATCAAATTTACTATTAATTTTGTCTTTTTTTTTTTTAATCACTAAAGCTAACACAAGCAAGACGCTATTTAAACCTATGTCGGGTCCAGAATAATTTATTACTTCCTATTTAGGAGTCTTATCA
>SEYY01000053.1:42925-52925 GCA_009176605.1 Armadillidium nasatum | reverse complement strand
ACTATTTCCAAAAAAAAAAAAAAATGTTGGAAGTGATTTCATGTAACTTGGTTGTAGGTTCGTTTCCAGTGCATAACATTTGCGGCAGCCATCTTTCCTAATCTATTTTCCCCATGTTTGAAATTATTTGTTTAATGTCAACCTTTTAAGTACATGTAGTGAGTGAGGAATACAACTTTAGCATCTTTGTAGTCCTCAAAGCAGTTGTCGGCGACATTACAACCTGTGATGATATTCTGAGTTAACGTGTCAAACGTTTTAACACGTCAGCAGTAACATGTGACCGGTCTCGAATCTTTCTATTCTATACAGACATTGTGTAACGATTTTATAATCAAACGTGATATTGTCGAATTGTTTGAGACTGAAGAAACTTCAATTCAAACTCCTCTATCACACGATTGTCTTATTAATGCTCATAATATTTCTAAGAGTAAATATATTTTCCTCTTTAGAAAACGACTCTTCTAACATAATGCAACGAAATAAATTTTCCAATGCAACTGGCGCATAATTTTATCTTTTCTACAGCTATAACCTATTGAATATCTTTATAGTGCTGCGATTTGACTACTGTGGAAGGAAATGTCGTATCTAGTAAATTAGTGATTGTATAGTAAGGAATAGTTACAACAAATATTTCAGAAATTGCGTTGTGTTTCTGTTACTATTATTCAATATTTTTAATGATTTATTATATTTTCAGATTAATATTCGATTACTTGCTCGATGTTAACTAGAACAATGAATGAGAACAGTTATATGTACTTATTGTTTGTTGTTATATAATAAATAATCGTTTTATTATTGAATATTCTTGATTGCCTTATAATCAATAAAAGAATGTTTTATTTTCTTTATTTCCTACTCAGCATAAAATATACATTCAGATACTATCATACAATATTCACTAATACTTGTGTAGTTCGAAATTATAAAAATATTTAAAATATTTCCTAAGTTTCAAATGGATTCTATATCAACAGTAAATGGGCGAAATTATTTCAAAGTTAACTCCAAGTATAGTAAAATACTTATTAAAATACTTTCTAAGTCCTGAATAGATTCTACAACAACAGTAAATCGTAAAAATTATTTCAGAGTTAATTTCAAATTGTATTAAAATATTCATTAAAATATTTTCTAAGTTTTATTTCGTTTCAGAACAACAATAAATTGTTGAAATATTTCAAACTGGCTTTCAAATTATATTAAAAATATTTATGAAATATTTCTAAGTCTCAATTAGGTTTAGAATAATAGAAAATTATTGAAAATATTTTAGAGTTGTTTTCAAATTATATTAAAAATATTTACTAAAATATTTTCTAAGTTTTATTTCGTTTCACAGCAACGGTAAACTGTTAAAAATACTTCGGAGTTGCTTTCAAGGTATATTAAAATGTTTATTAGAATATTTACCAAGTTTCAGGCTGATTCTACTAGAACAGTAAATGGATGAAATTATTTCAATGTTGACTTCAAGTTATAGTAATAGTATCTATCAAAACACTTTATAAGCCCTGAATACTTAACATGAAGTAAACTGTTACCACAACTGTCTCCTCATAAAGTCAAAGAATAATATATAAATATTAAATAAAATGTTATCTATACTCCGATTAATTTGTTTAAAATGTTATCTATACTCCGATTAATTTGTTTAAAACAGAGAAACTGTTTCAAAATATTCAAACAATCACCTAAAAGTTATCAAATATTACTAATCCTAACAATTACACAAAGGAACTCAACAAAACTCGAAAATTTCCAACTTAATTATTACAGATACCATTTCCATTATATAATGTACAATAAACTAATTTAATCAAAATAGTTTACTTAAATATCCAAATTCAAAATTTTAATTTATAATGATCTCCCCTTTGAATATATTTACAAAGACTATATACAAAATTGTAATTAAAATATCACGATGTTATTAATATTAACTATTATTGAAATTTGTAAATGAACATATTCAGTAATGACTCAACAAAATCTCAACTATAATCGTATGTTATAGGTTTAATGGAAGGCGAAATCTTTCTAATAACTCATCAAAATATCTTAATTATACTCGCATGAATTAAGTGTTAAGTTAAAGTTGAAACAACTTCCAATAGTTTATCAAAAATTCGTATATTATGAATTAAATGTAGATCAATTATACTGCCAATAGTTTATCTTAATTAAAGGAAATAAATTCCATTGAAGGCGAAAGCACTTCTAATAATTTATCAAAACAGATCAATAAACTCGTATATTATTAGTTTCAACTGAAGGCAAAAGCACTTCTAATAATTTATCAAAACATATAAAATAAAACTCGTATATTATGAGTTTCAATTGAAGGCAAAAGCACTTCTAATAGTTTATCAATACAGATCAAATAAACTCGTATATTCTTAGTTTCAATTGAAGGCAAAAGCACTTCTAATAATTTATCAAAACAGATAAACAAAAACTCGTATATTATTAATTTCAACTGAAGGCAAAAGCACTTTTAATAATTTATCAAAACATATAAAGTTCGTAATAATATTTGCAAACTTATAAACACTAAGTCAAATATCCAACAATATTTACCAAAATACTCTTCCGTGATTTAAAGCTCCACGTGAAATATAACCTTATGACTTATAAGTATCTTCTTTTACAAAATCAACCAAATAGTTTTTTACTGAGATCTTCTCTAGACGAGGTCAAAAACAGAATGACTCTCTTGTATAAAAATTTAAAACTATGAATTATAGCAACTATCATAGGTTGCTAGTTTTTAAGCTCGACCAATCAGGAAGCTTCATTTTTAGCGAGTTGCTAAAATTCATATTTCTTTTTCTCTTTCTGGCAACTCGGTGACGGACTATGTTTTTTGTTTCTTTGAAATCTTCACCGCCATTTGCATTGTCATGAATTCTGTTTTTAATTCTTTATTGCGTATTTTCGGATAATTTATTTAACAATTTTCGTCCTTTTATCTGATTTTTTAATTCCTTGAACAATATTACATATATTCTTCCTTTATGTATTTTTTCCAATTTGTCAAACATTCACGACTTTACAACTGTTTCCTCTTTGAGACCTATTTCTTACTCTTCTGAACTTTAATTTTGATCTTTCTTTTATTTATTATCGCACTTTTTCGTATTTCTTTTTCTTAGATATATTCTTAAAACTTATTTCTTTTAAACTCAACCTTTTATCATAATTTACAAAATTCGAAGTCCTTATATTCTAGGCTTGAGGTAGGGCTCACAGGTCTAAGGGAGAATCTACCATACCCCCCTCTTAAAGCTATAATTTATTTTCGAGATGGTAACTGAAGAGTGATACATTTTAAATAAATACATAAATTTACCTGTTTTTTCTAACTATTCTTTCCTTTTTTAATTGTAATCATTTAAATTATTATAAAAATACCATCATCAACAACAAGGATCCGATTGAAGTAGACATTTTTCAAAAGTTAGTTGTGGAAAACATCTTGAGTACATTCAAGTTTCTTTTGTTATTTTCTTGACTGTAGTGGTTACATTTATAGAAACCTTTTTCCACTTTAATCTTTGATTTGGATGTCTATTATTTCCGTAGTTCAGTTGATTTTGTCGATTTTGTATTTTATTTCGTAGATCATCTCTTCCTATATTTCTTTCATATTCAATCCCAGATGGTCCAGCTTGCATGACGTCTAAATTCCGTGCGTGTGGTTTGTTTTGAAAATTCATTCGTTTACTTGAAAACGTTTGTCTCTTGGTATTATATCTTTGATCTCTTTTAACATTTTGTTTCGTTATTCTTCCATTACCATTATTTTGGTTTATATCCTGGATGTTTCTTGTTTCCTGAGCATGGTCCCGATTTTCATGTTGACGTTTTTGATAGGACTTTCCAGGATTTTTATTTAAAAATTCATGATGTACCCAAATCAATCGCCAAAATTGTTGGACGGTTTTTTCTGAAAAGTGCAACCCATCCCTTGTTGATCCTTGGAATGCTGTTTGATATCTATTATAAGTAAAAGAAGAGCTTGACAGTCTGGATAAGGCTAAAGGTCGAGGAGTGATCTCACGATCCCAATGATAGAAAAATTTATCTATTAGTGTTCTAGTTTGTCGTATAAAGCTTTGACTATAGTAATGAGGGTATACAAATTCAACCTGTCTGGTTGTCAATTTTCGGCATAATCTACTAGTATTAAACCTACCAAAATGTGGGATATATGGAACGGTAATGAGGATCTGACAATAATGATGTGTGTCCTTCCATTCAACTAGTTTTTCTTTTATTTTTCCAACGAGTTCAGGTATGTTAATATTACGATTGGGTACCATTATCTTACACCCTGTTTCTTTCCAAAATTTTAATGTCGTAAAATCACAATGAAGTGCGACCAATACTGCGGCATCAATTGGCTCTCGTTCGTATAATACATTTTCATCTAAAATCCTGTCCAACTCTTCTATGGCTTCTATCATAGTCATTCCTGGTCGACAACATTTTTGTAAATCTCTTGGTTTTCTTTTATCATCTGTATTTAAGTCTTTCACTCTGCTGTCTTCAACAATAACCATTCTTTTATTTTGCAAAAACATTTCTAGAAATAAAAATATATCATTAAACATAAATCCTAAATAAAATGGAACTCCTGAACTAAGTCAAACAAATTAAAAATTCAAAACTTATTTTACTCTATTAAAAACATTAATTAATCTTGTATTAATTACTTTTTAAATCAAATCAATTTTAAATTAAAGCAAAACTTTTTAAATCAAATATTAAATTTATTTAACCAATTCATTTTCTTTTATAATATAAATTACATCTTTAAATGAATTTATGTAAAACCTGAAAAATTCAAGGACAAACCATTTACCATACCGTCATAATGTTCCGGTAACTCTTTAAATTCATCTATTTTACCTGACCTGTCTCCTATTGCCATCCTCACCGGATTCCTTTGTCTGCTCCGATGTATCTCACTTTGTATCCAGGGTTCCATATTATAAGTGGCATGATATTGAGACACTGCTGATCGTTCATTTGTATTGAATGAGTTAAATCCTTCTGATTCTCGGGATGTTTCGCTACTAGTGTCTCGGTCATGGTTTAATTGGATGTTATATCTATTACTTTCTCCCAGTTCACTCTAAACATGTTTGATTTTCCTTAGTAAATCCTTCAAAATCGTTCTCTGATGTTTCACTTTTGGTATCTTCTAAATTTCGTTCAGGATTGACTTCTTTTAGTTCTTCTGGGGTTTCATGCCACTTTTTTAAATGTTTGTGATGTATTCGTAGTAATATGGTATTTCTGTATTTGTGTTGGATGTCATACATCACTCCATTCTCATAAATCTTAACAATTTTATATGGCCCATGATATTTCTCAACTAGTTTATTCATTACATTATGTCCTTTGAGAATATTTTTCTTTAATACAAATTCACCCAGTTGGTAAGGTTCAAAATTCTCTTGTGTTTTTCCCCAGATGTTGTCTTTCACGGTATTCTTTTCAACATTGTTGAGAAATATTGCAGCTGGTATCTTCCCTAATTCTCTGTGATATGTGTGGTTGTATACAGCCACAACGTCAGGTAGATGTTCATCCCATTCTTCTAAGTTATCTATCATTCTAAACATATTTAACAATGTTTGGTTCACTCTTTCTACGAGGCCGTTGGTTTGTGGCATATTTGCTACAGTACAACGATGCTTAATTTCTTTAGTTTTTAGGAACTCTTCAAACACTTGATTAGTGAATTCTTTCCCATTGTCTGATTGTATTTCTAAAGGGTCTTTTAAAAAAGTTGCTATCATATTTTTAAATGCTTTGAGTACTGTATTAGCAGTTTTATCTGGTATAGCCACAGCAGATGTCCACTTTGAGTACATGTCAACAGCAACAAAGATATATTTCTGTCCTATTTTTGTTTTTGGCATTTCCATAAGATCTATGGCGACCACATCAAAAGGTTTTCTGGCTTGTACTTTCCAAGTTGGTGGTCTTTGTTGTCTAGCTGGTAATAATTTTCTCTGTTGACACTTGATGCATACTCGGGTGACTTGTTCGCAGATGTTGCGAATATTTGGACTCCAGGTAATTTCTTGTATTTTCTTTATCATTTTATCTCTTCCTGGATGATAATGAGTCTTATGATAGTCGATGATTAAATCTTTTAAATCATTATACCCTATAAGTGGAACATCTTTCCCAGTTTCCTCGTAATACAAAATTCCATTTCTTTCATGCACATTTTTCAAATATCTTATATACCATTTTAAATTCCTTTTCTCTTTGAGTCTTTGAGTTTGTTCTTGAACGGTATTAGCTTCTTGTAAAATCTGTCTTAATTCTTGTAAATATTTATCTTCTATTTGTCCTTTCTTAATTTCTTCTGACAACTGTTCTTCATTTCTAGAGTACTTTAATGTTGATTTTCTACTAGGTAATTCCTGAATTTTTTCTTGTTCAATATTAGATCCAAGAGTGGTACTTAGTGAACTTAAACTTTCTGAATCGCAATCATCTACCTCTTCTTCAGTTTTTTCTTCCATTTCTTTTTCTTCATCTTTCAAATCATACAATACAATTTCTTTCTTGATATATTCTTCCTCAAAACTCATATCAATTAAATTTATTTCAACTTGGGATTCTGATTTTCTTAATTCTGGTTTAATCTCTTTAAGTAGATTGAAATGAATACCATGTATACTCAATAGATAACAAATTCATTCCTCGGATGCATTGTATGAAATACTTTGATCCTTTGTATGATAAATTTTAATATGTATATGGTAAATTCTTGCACAAGCTTCTACTATTTCAGAACTAACCAAAGTACCGGATATACTCATTCTAGTCAGATTCTGCCTCATTTGTTTAGTGTCAGTTAATCCATAAGTCTTTAGATTATTTCTTACTTCATTTACGGCTCGTTCTCGAACAATTTTATGTGCTTTTTCATCATTGAACAAAAAGAGTGCTATTGCTACAAATAAGGAATTTCCACTACCTCTTATTTCTTTTTCTTCAAATCCTACTGGGACAATATCTTCTTCGATCAATCTTTCGAGTTGCTTAAGTATCCTATATATATATATATATATATATATATATATATATAATATATATATATATATATATATATATATATATATATATATATATATATATATATATATATATATATATATATATATATATATATATATATATATATATATATATATATATATATATATATATATATATATATATATATATATATATATATATATATATATATATATATATATATATATATATATATATAGTATATATATAAATATATATTTAATAAATAATATAAAAATATATATATATATATATATATATATATATATATATATAATATATATTATATATATATATATATATATATATATATATATATATATATATATATATATATATATATATATATATATATATATATAATATATATATATATGGCCAGACTTTACATTAGCGGCCATGCATAACTCAAAAAGTATTAATCTTACATTAAAAATGATTATATTTTTGAAATCCTTATTGAATTTTAGGTAAGAAAAATTGGGAACTAAAAAATAAATTCTTATAATAAACTTTATTACATAAATAAATTTTACCTCTTTATAAGCATCGCGAGAATCGTGCGCCTGGCAATGTCATTTTTTAAATTTTTTTTAGAAATTGGAAAATATGGGAATACCCAAAATAGTCTTCAGGAAAAGTAGTCTACAGTATCATCATCACTCACGGGTCGGGGGTACGGAGGGCAGAGCCCCCGTAGACATAAGTTCTGTTTTTGAAATATTTAAGTGGTTCATTTAACGACAACCTCCCCGCATCGTGTCTAAAAGCGAACTGACACAAATTTCTTACAATCGAAAGATTTTAATTTGCACGTTGTCGTACATTTTTAAACATTTTTTTTTTTTAATTTTTTTAACAATTTTTTATACTTCTCTTACTGGAAATGTCCCAAGGATTTCAAAAATATAATCCTTTTTAATGTACGGTTAGTAGTTTCTGAGTTATGCATGGCCGCTAATGTAAAGTCTGACCTATATATATATATATATATATATATATATATATATATATATATATATATATATTATATATATAATATATATATATATATATATATATATATATATATATATATATATATATATATATATATATCTAGTCTACTAATAATGACTTGCATACTTTTATAAATATAACGTGCATGTATGTACAAGTAACGTGACTTATGCAAACAATCTTATTCTACTACATATATAATTATACAATGTATATTATGAAAGAACATCAAATAAATTATATTTTCTTTATGAAAATCAAAATATAAAGATTCAAAAAAAAAGGTTAAAGAATATTTTATAAATTAAAAGTCCGTGTATTATTAAAAGAAAATTGATGTAATATTTATTCTTTGATGGTAAAGCGATAAGAATGTCTTAGAGTTGGACAATTATGGCATTTGAATGAAGATTACTCGAAAAGCCGAATCACTGCAAAATAAAGGTGGATGAAGTCGAAGAGTAGTCAGTTCAAGTTTTCATTGACAATGCCCAAATTGTCCCAACAAACCGTTGGGACAAGTGGCAAAAAAGTTAGCAAATTTTTTCAGTTATTTTCTTATTAGGAAATCGGTGAAGCGACTTTCTTACGCTTAACGTCTTTTCCCTATTGAAAATTTTACTGACATTTTTGCCACTTGTCCCAACGATTCGTTAGGACAATTTTTGCAGTGTACTAGACCATTCTTGAATCCTTGAGAGAATCCTCAAGGAAAAAATGTTTACTTACTTCAGGAATATTACATATGAGTATATTGGAGCCCACACAGGTAAAGTTAGGACTCACGGGGTCCACAAGCTTAACAAAGGTTGGAAACTCTTAATTTAAATTAAGAAGTATATAGATAACAGCAAAGTCCTTTACCGCAGCATCAACCTCATCTTTCAGTGTTGTTACTTCCATTTGTCAATTACATCTAAATGAATTATATTTTTGAGACACGCAACTCTGGTATACTTAATACATGAATTTTATGTCAAATAATGAACAGATAACCCATTTCTATTGTCATTGATAAAGATAAATTGTAAAAATAGCCATTTTGGTTTGAGGTTTTGATTTAAATGTATATAAAAGAACTATATTGCCACTATTACGGTATAGCGCAGGAAGGCTCTGGTTCGATCCCTTGTGGGGATCCTGGGTGGAAACTACTCAGAATGTTCCTTTCCTCGAATTGGGCAATGCCCGTGAAATGCGAACTGTCATTTTCTAAATATTTTTATGCCATAAAGACAATCCTATGCTATGAAAGTTTCATCAAAAATGAAAATGCAATATTTTTAAAAGCTCAACCTCTGAAATTCACCCTTTTGAAGAGCATCTATTAAACTGAAATTACTGTTAAGAGTTTGAAAGAGATGAAATATCTCAAAAAATATCTGTTTATTAAGTGCTACAGACGCTCTTGTGCTCTTACTAAATACAGAATGTGCCAATCTTGTTCGACGAATTTTTGCAGTGTACTTACTTATGGAGTACCTGTAATTTATTTATTTATTTATTTATTTATTTTTATTTTTTTTTAATTCAAAGGATTAAAGGCAGACTAATTTTAATTCATTTCTAGTATACTACATACTATTGTTTTTATTATTTTTAATATTATTATTAAATTTCTATTTTAGTTAAACTATTCTTTTTTTTTTTAGGTTAGATTAGGTTTTAATTCACATTTCCCTTTCTGATATAAAAATTTAAATATAATTATTATATTATATATATATATATATATATATATATATATATATATATATATATATATATATATATATATATATATATATATATATATATATATATATATATATATATATATATATATGTGTGTGTGTGTGTGTGTGTGTGTGTATACATAAAATATATGTGCGTAAAGAATACATTA
>SEYY01000053.1:35000-37500 GCA_009176605.1 Armadillidium nasatum | reverse complement strand
CTTGTGTAGGTTAGGCCTTTTTTTACGGCAATTCGGTAGTTCAGGTTATGATAAGTCGAATTAGGTTCTGCTAGAAAAGTAAGTAATAATAATTGTGTCTATGTCTAGTAATAGTACCTCTGGCAACTCTCTTGTTTACGATAGGCTTCTCGATATTTTCGATTTTCGATATTTTTTAACAATCGAAACTCAGAAACAATCACCTTTACCATATATATATATATATATATATATATATATATATATATATATATATTATATATAATATATATTTTAATTTTTTTTTTTTTTTTTTTTTAAAAAAAAAAAAAATGGAAAATAATAAAATAATATATATATATATATTAAATATATATATATATATATATATATAATATATATATATATATATATATATATATATATATATATAATATATATAATATAATATAATTTCTTGAGTTTCGATATTTTTTTATATCGATATTTTTTTAATATTTTAAATCGATATTTCCTGCCTATAATTAGCCCTAGGCTACTATGTTGTGCAAACGTTCTTGTGTACGTTAGGTCTCTTTTACGGCAAATTCTTGTGTAGGTTAGGCCTCTTTTACGGCAATTTCGGTAGTTCAGGTATGATAATCGAATTAGGTTCTGCTAGAAAATAAGTAAAATAATTGTGTCTATGTCTGTAATAGTACCTCGTAATAACAACTCTCTTGTTTACGATGGCTTCTCCGATATTTTCTTTTCGATATTTTTTAACATCGAACTCAGAAACAATCTCCACCTTTACCATATATATAATTTATATATATTATATTATATATATATATATATATATATATATATATTATATAATATTATATATAATATATATATATAACTTTATTTTTTTATTTAAGTACAAACATATAGCCTCTATATTTTGGGTGTAAGCTTAATTTGAGGATCCACAAAATTTTACCTGGTCAAAGTAATATGTTTAAAAAAATGTTTTTTTACGACAAATGATGAACTATAAAACTTAAATTGGGTGTCATACCCAGCATATATCTACGGGGGGACTCTGCCCCCCGTACCTCCCGACCCGTGAGTGATGATGATATTGTCGACTACTTTTCCTTTTCTACGATTTGGGATGTTTTCCAAATTTTTTTTTTCAGAAAGAGTTTCCCCATTTGAGCTGGTGCATATATATATATATATATATATATATATATATATATATTATATATATATATATATATATATATATATATATATATATATATATATATATATATATATATATATTAAATTCAAATTTGTCCCATCACGTAGGAACTATGACGTCAAGTCCGTAAGTATGTGCAAATACGTGTGCGTTGTCATGAAGTAGGTGGAATACAGCTTAAGTAGTACAGAATCACGTGTCCGACATATGGCTTCAACGTGCGAAATGGCATGAAGGTAGTTTACTCTATGCCGACTATCTTGGTGTTTTAGTTCACGTGCAGCATCCTTTAGCCATTGCGTTGAAGGAATTGTACTTCGTATTGCAACAGCAACTCCACACGCAATACGTCCAGCAACATGAATAGGCAAAGCGATTTAACGAGAGAAGAGTACATAAGAGCATTCGCCCAGATAGAGGAAGGCCTTAGTATAAAATATGTGCTGATGTGCTCTGTGCATTGTACCATGATAAATCGGACGGTAAAACGGTTCCTTGACGAGTGATTACATTGTAAACGTCGCGAACAGAGCTGGAAGACGGTTATGACTGCAAATTACGATCGATACTTGCTGATTAGGGTATTGCGACACACAGGGTTCATTAGTTCTGAGCTTCGGAATAACCTCGCGACCCCAATGAATGTGCGATTTTCAGCCCTAACTGTTAGATTTCTGCAACATTAATAAAAAGAAGAGGAGAAAGAAAAAGAGTTACCACCTCGCCTCTCCTTACCACCGTGAAAAAAGCACATCGATTACGGCTTCCTAAGATCATTTTACATTAGGATGTCGACGACTGGAAGCGTGTGTTCTCAGACGAAACCATAGTATGCCTGTGATCTACAGATATTTGCAATAAAATTTGACATAAGCATGGTGAACGTTATAACGCTGGCAACATCATACCAAGAGAACCTTTCGGATGTGGCTCCAGAATGTTCTGGGGCGGTACTTGTTTCAACGTTTATATCGTATACCGCTTTCGTCCCTATTTAGCAAATGTCACTGAATGCATCATGCTATCTAGACCATACTAAAGGACCATGTTATGGTTCCCTTAGCTCCGTTGGTATGGAACCATTTTCACCTAACGCACGAATATGCTTGCCTACTCATTGCAAGAACAGTTACGAACTATCCACTCGTGATCGATTTACAAGGTGCTGGAGTAGCTCACGAGGTCCTGATATCAACTCAATCGAACACTTTGGGACAGATTCAGAAAGGCCCTTTGATGTTTTGAGCCCGCACCCCTTATCATGAACGAGCTGGAACGCTTCGTGATTTTGATATGGGATAACAT
>SEYY01000053.1:0-22500 GCA_009176605.1 Armadillidium nasatum | reverse complement strand
CGGTTAAAAAAATTTAAAACAAAACTACCACTATAACATTCTTTATTTTTAATGGATGCATAGAGGAGGGATGGGGTTACAGATTATTCTCTAAACTTTATTCGATGCGATTAATTGGTTTCGAGATATAGGCTCTTAATAAAGGTCCATTTTTGACCAAATTTCAAAAATTTCCTAAGTTTGAGAGGCTATATCTAGCTTCAACTAAAAAAACCATTAAATAATGCATTAAATAAAATTTGTAGCCCTGTCCCTCCTCTAAACAATATCCAAAAATAAAGAAATTAATAGGTAGCTTGTTTTTTAAATAATTTTTTTCTCCGGAATGGTACGATTTTTAAAAAAAAATTTCAAGTGCTTATAACTTTTTTTCTAGATATGATATCAAAAATATGTTCCCACCAATGCCAGAAATTGGGGCTAAAATTATTCAGTTAAATTTTCAGCTCATGTGAACTAGAGGTTTTACCCCGCTATTCATTTTTTTAAAACTTTGGGTCCAAATAACTTTCAAATCGTTATAGACTCAGGAAAATCTCGAAATCATTTCAGAACTTCCGGAAAAAATGCATATCCACTGAAAATTTCAGCTTAATCAGTCAAATAATAAAAAAAAATTTCAAACAAAATATAAGAAAATTTAGATTTTTTTTCTTGCTTTTTTAAAATTTTTCCTTTTTTTCTGTTTCTTTTGACCGCTCCTTTTCTGCTAGTAAATGTTCATTTTTGTGTTTTGATTTTAAATGCCCCCATAAAGATTTGGCTGAAAAATTTTTACTTGTGGCACCCGGAGATCCTCTTCTAATTCTTTGACTGCAGACGTTACATTTAGTTATTTCGAGCCTATCCTGAAATATTGTAAAGTACTTCCATACTGCTGAAGCTGATCTTTTAACCATATTGATTGAAAGTATAAACAAAATAATAATTTTGAAATAATATAGCTAATTGATACAAGTTTGATACATAGCAATAATATAACAACGATATGTATAAATATAGGTTAAATTGATAATTTTATATCTTGCATTTTTTCAAACTTTACTTTAGGGTCTTATAGGTAAAGCTGTTGAATCACTATTATAAATCAAAAAAAAATTTTCTTAAATTTTGTACTTTTTATTATACAAAATCTGTAATTTTTTGAATTTTTTTTTTTTTTTTGGAGAAAATGCATATAATCATTAATTTAAGTGAATGTTGGCTATTCTAAGCCTTTCTTATAATTAAATAAACCTCAATTATATTAATATATAATTTTTTTAACCTAAAATTTCAGTGGTTTTGACCTCCTTACAACTTTTAGGCAACCCCGGCCAGAACCCCGGCCCCGGCAAAATTCCAGCCCCGGTCGGTCCCTATATATATATATATATATATATATATATATATATATATATATATATATATATATATATATATATATATATAATATATATATATATATATATATATATATATATATATATATATATATATATATATATATATATATATATATATATATATCAGTATAATTTGGTGTGTGGAAGATCATGGATGAGGTCTACAGTGCAAAGTTTATTCATGGTTGGAACGCTCTTTGGTTCCAATTTTTTCGGACATCTTTCAGATAGGTAAGCAGACCTTCAAATTATTATTATTATTATTATTATTATTATTATTATTATTATTATTATTATTATTATTATTATTATTATTATGTTTGTAATTTTAAGTTGTATATCATTGTAAAGAGATTACCCTTTTAGGATTTAGTTGCGAAAGCGTTTTTTTTTTATTAATTATTATTATTATTATTATTATTTTATTATTATTATTATTATTATTATTATTATTATTATTATTATTATTATTATTATTATTTTAAGTGTTTTGGAGTGAATTTAATTTGTTTCCTCAGGATTGGTCGAAAGCCTGTGTTTTTAATGGCTTTAGCGTTATTACTTGTCGTCGGAGTCGGGACAAGTTGTTTTTTTGAATTATATTTTTTTCACGATCACAAGATTTTTGCTAGGAGCAACTCTACAAGGAATCTTTCTTATTGCCTATGTGATCAGTAAGTGTTTTCTTTTTTTTTTTTTTTTTTTAATATGAACTTTAATGAAAAGAAAAACAAATTTAATATATTTTGAGAAAAATGTAGGTATAGAAAATTCGCGCTGAAGAATATATTAAAAAAATGAGATTAAATTTACTCCAAATTTAGGTTAAATTTAAGCCAAATTAAGGTTAAATTTATGCCAAATTCATGTCACATATTTAATTTACTTTATTTTCAGTGATGGAGATGGTTGGAAAAACGAAGCGAGTCGTGGTTGGGATTTTGGCTCATGCCTTTTACTCGATAGCCTTCTTCACGGGCGCTCTAATCGCTTACCTCGTCACGTCATGGAGATGGCTCCAGGTGGCCTACACTCTTCCTGCTATACTTTTTATCCCATATTACTGGTACGTTGATTCTGGGTGCAATGTTAATGACTGTAAACACTTTTTTTCTGGTTATAACTAAATGTTTCCAATGTTAGGATAATCTCTGAATCCGCGAGATGGTTGAGCGCGAAGGGAAAATCGGAAGAAGCAAAGAATATTCTTAAAAAAGTTGCACAAACCAACGGTAAAAAGGTAAATAATAAAACTGTCATTCCAGCGTTTATTCCTACTACTACTACTACTACTACTACTACTACTACTACTACTACTACTACTACTATACTACTAATAATAATAATAATAATAATAAATAATTGCATAATATGTGCTTTCTTAGGAAGGAGAATAAACAT
The DNA here is from genome assembly GCA_009176605.1 of Armadillidium nasatum. Lineage (NCBI taxonomy): Eukaryota > Metazoa > Arthropoda > Malacostraca > Isopoda > Armadillidiidae > Armadillidium > Armadillidium nasatum. The sequence continues at coordinate 19,714 of SEYY01000053.1, read as the reverse complement.
ATAGTTTAAATTTTTAGTCTTTTAAATAATTTTCAGACTAACATTTTTATTTATATTAACTATAATACCTGCGAAGCTCAATATCTCCATATCTTTATTTAGGATTATCATATAATTATGCAATACGCTCCCTTTCCCTCCCTGATCTTTAGATCAAGGCTGCCAATCTCTCATTTTCTCCGCGTTCTGATCGAGCTTCCAAAACTTAACACCACCTCTTCATGACTTTCCTCCCGAGCCCAAACTCGAAAAAAAAAATAAAAAATAAAAAATAAACTAATTTATCCGTGCAATAATGGGTAAGGGCAGCAAAAACTATCTGGGCTAGAACTGGTAAGAGCAGAAAAATTAGCAGGAGAGGTATGAGCAGAAAAGGAAAGAACTGCTAATGAAAATAACAGCCAGTTTGAGAAAATTTGCTTCAGAAAGGACAGAACGGAAGGGTTCAATTTAAAAAAAGAAAAATAATAAATAAATATTTTTGACCGAATTCTATGAAATTTGTAGGTATATGTATAAAAAGTCGATTTTTGACGTTTATCTGAATCTATAAAGGTTTAAAAGTTTTTTGGAAACTTTATCCTTGAAAAAAGTGAATAGCGGGTAAAAACCACTGGTCAAAATGACCTGAAAATTGAACTGTATATTCACAGTTCTATTGGCTAAAAACTGTAGGAACAAATTTTTAATATCTTATTTAGAAAAAAAGTTATATGCCCTGTGCTGTCCAAATGTAATAAAAATTTTGGAAAATTTACCCTTCCAGACAAAAAAAATTAAAATGAAAATATGTACACCTACAACTTTTTTTCATTTGTGGCAGTTGTTTAGAAGAGGTACAAAGCTACAACTTTCTCTAAATATATCATTCAACGCTATTTGTTCTTTTCGGGATATAGCCTCTCAAATTTTGGTCATTGTTTGAAAATATAGTCTCAGATTTTAGATTTTTTTTTTTTTTTTTTTTTTGAAAATGTCCAAAATCTTTATTAGGTAATAAACGCTTAAAATTTCATAAATTGGAAATGTTTATTATACTTATAAATGTCCTTCTGCCTATTATATATATATATATTATATATATATATATATATATATATATATATATATATATATATATATATATATATATATATATATATATATATATATATATATATATATATATATATATATATATATATATATATATACTATATATATATATATATATATATATATATATATATATATATATATATATATATATATATATATATATATATATATATATATATATATATATATATATATATATATATATATATATATATATATATATAATATATATATATATATTATATATATATATATATATATATATATATAATATATATATATATATATATATATATATATATATATATATATATATATATATATATATATATATATATATATATATATATATATATATATATATATATATATATATATATATATATATATATATATATATATATATATATATATATATATATATATATATATATATATATATATATATATATATATATATATATATATATATATATATATATATATATATATATATATATATATAATATATATATATATATATATATATATATATATATATATATAGGTAAGTGAAGAGTCTCTTGAAATGGCGATTCAAGTCCCTGAGGGCGAAAAAGGAGGGAATTTTTTTGACTTGTTTAGGTATAAAAGTTTGAGACTGAAAACTTGCATCTTTTTTATCGGTTGGTAAGTACGAGTAGAAATTAGAATTAAAAATTTATTAAGAGAATTATTGAAGTTTTTATTATTATTATTATTATTATTTTAATGTTAAATATAAATATCAGTAAGTTCGTAATATCAGAAATAATTTTACAGTATCTTTTTTTATCGGGTAATTTTATTTCTTTGCTTCTTTATAAGTTAAATTTGTCTCTGTTGAACTTCAATCACTTCCTCTCTTGTTCTTATCGCTTCTCGTTTAATACAGGGATTCCCAACCTTCTTTTTCTTGTGGCCCCCTGAACCCCGTGAGTCCTAACTTTTCGTAAGTGGACCCCCTGACCCGTGAGTTCCTAACTTTTCGTAAGTGGACCCCCTGAGTCCTAACTTTATGTATGTGACCCCTTATAGTCATGTTCCTACATTAAATATTCATTTGTAGGTTAATAAAAGCTAATTACGGACTCCCTCCCCTCAAAGCTTCTATGGTCCCTGAGGGGTCTATGTAGACCCCCTCAAAGCTTCTGTGGTTCAATGGGGTTCCATGTAGCCCCCTCAAAGCTTCTGTGGTCCCCAGGGTCCATGTAGACCCCAGTTGAAAAATCTTGGTTTAATAAACTTCATTATTTGAATGCAGTTTAATAGTAACGAGTTAAATATTATTTATAAACGAGTAACTTTTACAATAGCCCTAAAAGTAAATCTCATTTTCTATTTAATACAATTAAGTATGAATAACAGTTAATTATAGCAGTGTTGGCTTCTTTTCTTTTTCTTTTCATCATTTCCCAGGAATGACGTCACTATTTTCCCTCTTTTGAGAGGAAGTGTCTTTTGGGGACTCCTGTAGTATGCGATCTACAAATTTCGTTGTTTTCTACATTCCATAGCTAATATATATATATATATATATATATATATATATATATATATATATATATATATATATATATATATATATATATATATATATATATATATATATATATAATATATATATATATATATATATATATATATATATATATATATATATATATATATATATAATATATATATATATATATATATATATATATATATATATATAATATATATATATATATATATATATATATATATATATATATATATATATATATATATAATTTAGTAATTTTCAATTATTTTACCAACACTCACGGGTCAGGGGTACGGTTGGCGGTTCCCCCATAGGCACATGTTCGTGTGCCATGCATTTGTATAGGCTATAGAGTGAGCACAAAAGTAGAGCGAATACTACAGAGCCTAAATCCTTTCTTCTCTTGAATTGTAATTGAATTATTAGTCTTTGTATCCTGATTTACCTTGGTTTTTTCAGGATGGTCAATTCTGGGGTGTATTATGGTCTCTCACTGAACACAAGTTCGCTTGAAGGAAACGATTACGTAAATTTCTTGATCAGTGGAGCAGTGGAAATCCCAGGGCTGCTCTTCTCTCTTTATATCATAGAGAAAGTGGGGCGAAAACTTCCTTTGTGTGGAATGATGTGTACCGGAGGAGTTGCTCTATTAATTGGACTTTTCTTGGATAAAAGTAATTTTTTTTGTTCTTTTCTTTTTTTAAGTTAAAAAAATATTTTCTAATATATCTCACAAAAATGTTTTTACACGTTTAATAAAATTCATTCTAAAAACTACATGTGAAGTTGCGTATAAACTTACTTATAATTTTTGCTTAAAAAAAATTAATATATTCTTTTTGGAAATATTTACAAAATTTTCTGCCTTGTTCATCACATACACGCACAAGTAAGTTATAAGCGCACTCTCTTCTTCTGATAATAGTTACTAACATTCTCCGTTATGCCCATCATGTTTCTCTTCCTAACACTTTATTAAAATTAAGTGTTTAACGAGTGGAGATGGGTTTGTGTTGTGTTCTTTGGTGCTATATCTTGCATTATTAATATGTTTAAATGAATTCAATATAATTTTTTTTTTGTTACTTGTAGAAATTAAGTTTTGTCTTATAGATATGCTGAGTAAGGATTGTATATGGTCCGGAATGATTAACAGTGTTTTTATTCATGCTTAGATAATTGCTAGCTTTGTGTTTCATACTATATAAAAAAATATATTCTTCATATATTGTTCTCCCAGGAAGTAGTCAGCCCACCTGTTAGCAGGGCCAGCAGCCTCATTCTAGCCAATTCCTTGAGTTATGAAAGAAAGATCTCTTTACCACACATTCCATCTTGGAGGAGTGCTTGTTTAACACGTCTTTGGAAGTAGTTTCATCCCATCATTGCTCATCCCTCGGAAATCCTAACTAAATAATATATATAATCTATCTAATAATAATCCGAAATAATATATATTTATATACTTTATATATATATATATATAATATATATATATATATATATATATATATATATATATATATATATATATATATATATACCGTTATTATATATATATATATATATATATATATAATATATATATATATATATATATATATATATATATATATATATATATATATATATATATATATATATTATATGTGCCCGTTCTTACTGTATACTCAAATGGTAGTGTCTGAAACGTTGTTAGATCTACCGTACTTATCCTCACAGAAAGGAGTGGGCATTTCTTCAACCGTCCTTAACTAATTCGAGTTGGTAGGACCTAAATAATATAGATGCTTTGCGTACCAACAGAGAATATTAAAAGAATTTAGAATAAACCCTACTTCAGACATCAAATTACTATTACTAATGATAATAGTAATACTGCTACTACAATTACTACTATCAAACCGACAATTAATACTTATGAAACAATAACAATGATAATACTACTTCTTCTCTCAATCGTTTTGAGAATCATTGGTGGAAATGGTTCAAATTTCAGTGCAGTCTGACTTTCCATGAGTTGAAGTGCTTATGAGGAGTGTAGGTGATACGTGAAATCTTATCGAAAGCTGTACTGGATTACAGAAGGCTTCTACGTACTACAATTTTTGGTGTCCCTTCAATATATATATATATATATATATATATATATATATATATATATATATATATATATATATATATTATATATATATATATATATATATATATATATATATAATATATATAATATAATATATAATATATTTTTTTTTTATTTTTATTTATTTTTTGCAATTAATTTTAATTAATTAATTTACAAAACTATAAACAAAACTTTAGATCTTAATGAGTCTTTCTTAAAGTCGTAAACTCCTTTTAACATTTAATAAAAGTTTTATTTTTATTTTTATAGTTCCTTCAATGGCGTCCTTTGTGGCTCTTTGACAAGATTTTCTCTGTTAAAAATGTAAATGTTTTTCATTTTGTTCTATTTCTTCTGTCGTCGGACGATTAATCAAATCGTTTAGCCTTCTACGGTACAAAATCTGAAGTCTTAATCACAAATTTTGCTTCCTCTATTACGAGGGAGAACTACGGTCTTATTCTTTCTTCTTCAAGATTTCCAATTTATGTCTGATATTGTCATTTCATCTAATAATGTTCACTATCTATTTATCTATCTATCCGTACATCTATCCATCTCTATATAAGAGCTTAAAAAAATGAGCCTTCTCAAACCCCTAGCAATATTCCATTTGCCTTAGATTCTGATTTTTCATTTGTGGTCATCCTTCACCGTCATTCTGTCTTCTACATTAGCTCTTCTTAATATTCATTTAATGCATACTCACTTCTGATTTTTTTGTCGTATTATATATATATATATATAATATATATATATATATATATATATATATATATATATATATATATTATATATATATATATATATTTATATATATATATATATATATATATATATATATATATTTTGTAACCACTATGATAACCCGTGGAATCATTATTTACAATTTTATAACTGCTAATGATGTTATAATTTCGAGGAATCGAACCCGGGCCCCAAAAGATGGAAGTCCGTTGTGTTTTCACTAGGCGAGAAATGTCAGTAGAAGTTCTGGATTATTTTCTTTTGAACCATCAGTGGAGTAGTGGTTAACACAACGGACTTCCATCTTTTGAGGCCCGGGTTCGATTCCTCGAAATTATAACATCATTAGCAGTTATAAAATTGTGTGTATTATATATATATATATATATATATATATATATATATATATATATATATATATATATATATATATATATATATATATATATATATATATATCCTCTGGTGGACAAAGACCAGAGGCCTACCATTTTCTACAAGAGTTGGGGAAAGGGGGGGAAATCTGGTCAATATTGGCCGACATGACCCGATACACGGCGTTTAAAAGTGTGCAAGTCAAAGCAAGTTGGGAAAATAGATAAAGGGAGTGTGTTCCAAATTTTACCAGTAGAATACATGTAAGATTGAGCATAGAGGTTAAGTCTAGGGTCGGAGAGTTGGACAGAGAAAGGCTGAAATTGTGTAGAAAGTTGAAAACAACGAGCCCTTCTCAATGGAGGAGGTATGCGATGTGAGAGTTCTAAAGAGCAATGTCCGTTTTAATTGCGATAGTATAGAGAGAGTGACGCAATGATTCGGCGAGAAGAAAGAGATTGGAGAGAGTTAGTAAGAGCAGAAGAGCTGATGAGACAAAAACCCCTAGACTCCACCTTTTCGAGAAGAGGTGTATGTGTGGAACCACCCCAAATGTGCGAGGAGTACTCCATTTAGGGCGAACACCACCTCTATACAGAGCAAGCAAATGGAGTGGCGTAAAAAAATCACGAAGGCGCCTCAGAAGCTTGTTTAGAAAGAGAAGTAATGTTATCCTTTCAAGAAAGATCAGGAGAAAAAGAAACCCCGAGAATATTCAGGACAGATGAAGGCCTGAGTAGAGTGTTCGAGAAAGATGTCATAGTTGTGTGGAAGGTTGTGTCGAGTAGAAAGATGAAGGAATTGAGCTTTGAGACACTTGAAAAACGACCATGTTTTCTCTACTCCAATTTGAAATACGAGAAAGATCAGAGGTTATTTCCTTCAAGGCCACCTTTCTTGCGACAAATAATTGCTGTTGGGAGGGGCGTCTTTCAAAGTGAATGAGTGAAGGGTGGAGTCATCAGCATAGGAGTGGATAGGTGGTGAGTAATAGACAGAAGGTCATTAATGATTTAACGGAAGAACGGTGGCTGTCTACAATAGCTACTATAGAAATACCAAAAAGGAAATTTGGGAGAATGTCACAGAGAGAAGGATTGATACCGAAAGAGGGAAATTAGAAATTAAAGCTTTGGGCCAGACACTATCGGAGGCTTTCGATACCTCTAGCGCAACAGCAAAAGATTCACCGAAATGCCGAAGGGCAGGAGGACCAAGAGTCAGAGAGAAGGGAAAGGAGATCACCAGTAGAGCGTTTCTTACGAAAGCCGTACTGGCGATCAGAGATAAGATTAGAAGAATTGAGGTATTTCGAAATCTTCCTGTTAAATGATAGATTCGAAAACTGTAGAAAGAACTGAGGTTAAAGAAATGGGACGATAGTTAGAGGGTTGAGATGGGTCCCTTCTTCGGCACAGGATGAATGAGTGTACTTTTCCAGCAAGAAGGGAAGATCGAAGTAGAAAGACAGAGACGAAATAGTTTACCAAGGCAGAGTGCAAGCTCAGAAGCACAAGTTTTGAGAACCGCAGGAGAAATACCATCAGGACCATACGTCTTCTTAGATAGAACAGAAATGACATCTTTAGAAGAAATAACAATATTAGGCATAAATGAGTTGGAGGGGGTTGAAGGGAGGAGGAATAGCTCCGGAATGGTCTAATGTAGAGTCAGATTCAAAAGTTTGAGCAAAATGTTCAGCTTTAGTAGAAGGTAAAACGGCAGTTGTGCTGTCAAAGAAACTAGAGGAGGGAAAGAGGAAGAAACAAAGTTAGAGTTGATATTTTTTGCAGAATGCCAGAAAGGGCGAGAGGAAGAGGAACCAGAAAGATTATTACATTTATGACGAAGAAAAGAGTTTTTGGTATCTCGAAGAATAGATTTTGCACGATTCCGAGATGAAATGTATGTTGAATGAGTTTCAGGAGTTTGAAGGCGACGGTAATCTCTGAAGGCAGCATCCCTGCGGCGGATAGCACGAGAACAAATGGTTAAACCAAGGTTTTTTAGGTTTAGAAGAATGGAAATAATATGGAATGTACGCCTCCTTGCCAAAGTGAATCACCGTTTATGAGCTCTGCCCACTCCGAAGGGCCCCTTCCACGGAAGCAGTAATCATTCCGTGGGAAATCAGAAAAGTACAACTGCAAGTCAGGAAAGTTAGCGGTACCGAAATGCCAGAAACGTTTCCTCGCCTAAAGCGGGAGCCGTTCTTGCGGAAGACTTGAAGAGATAGAACAAGAAGCAAAGATAGGATGAACCCAGAAGAAGAAAAAGTTTAACAGTACAAGGAGAAGGATCAGAAATTAGGAAAAGATCAAGTTTGTTGGGTTCATCACCAAGACGGTCAGGGATACGGGTAGGGAGTTGCACCAACTGCTCAAGGTTGTTCTGGATAGAAAAGTCGAAGGCGAGTTCACTGGCTGGATCATGAGAAATAGATGAAAGCCATTGGCGGTAGGTGAACATTGAAATCACCTAAAATGATGATTTCGGAGAAAAAGAGAAGAAGAGAGAATGTGCTCTATTTTGAAGTTTAAATAGTCGAAGAATTTTGGATAGTCAGTAAAATTAGGAGATAAATAACAGAACAAATAAATTTAGTAGTAGAATTGCAAGAGAGCTTAAGCCATAAAGTAGAGAATTCAGAAGACTCCAAATTAGAGACATGAGAACAAACATCGTTGTGCACATATGCTCAACATTCGCCTTTGGATGAAAATTGAGGATAGAGACAGTAGGAGGTAACAGAACAAGATTTGCTGTCAGCACACCACAGATATATATATAAATATATATATATATATATATATATATATATATATATATATATATATATATATATATATATATATATATATATATATATATATATATATATATATATATATATATATATATATATATATATATATATATATATATATATATATATATATATATATATATATATTTTCTAGATTCTATAGAAGTAGCGATTCTCTCGTATATTGGAAAAATGTGTATCAGTGGTTCATACGCCATTATTTACACTTTCACTGCAGAGAGTTTTCCAACAGTAGTTCGAAATGTTGCTGTTGGATCATCCTCAATGGTTGCTAGTGTTGGAGGCGCTCTGGCAACATACGTCAATTTACTGGTAAGAATAAGGTTCTAGCATTTTGGGTTACTGTTTATTTTAAATTTCGATTTATTGATGTAGTTTTCGTCGACCAATTCGCTATATAGAATCCAAGTTAAAATACACTAAGCAATGGAATGCAGTGTTATAAAAGTATGGATAATGATATTGAGCGAATTAATAAACTGTAGACGTGATTTAAGCAGCTTTTAGTCTGTGATTCGTCAAATGGTTTAAATCTAGCAAACTTTGCAACTTTTTTTCAATGGATAATGGTTTGAATGACGTCATTAGCATTATCAGTTGCGGATTTTTTTTTTTTTTTTTTTTGTAGCGTTTGAATCTGAATTTAAAGAGCAAGTGATGCGTCATAAGTTACTGACAGATCAATTTTGCTGGCAGATTAGCTCTACTACATTGGGAAACAAGGAAAAATTGATTTTGAATTTTTTATATAAAAATTCAATTTCAGAAAGACTGATGCCAATAATTTAAAATAATTACTAAATTTTTTTGTTAATTCTAAATCTTTTCAGTTAAAAGACCATCTTAACATGCGTCAAAGACAGCTCCATCTACATCAGGATTTTTAAGTATTTTACAACAGATAAGAAACATTGTTTGTTATTGTATGTTGGAAGATGATGAGAGTGAAAAATATTGGGAAGCAAAAATTAGAGCAACCTGAGCATCAAATCTAGAGAGACAATTAAAACACTTACTTTCTGAAATTTAAAAAGTTATTAATAAGAAAGTTAAGAAAAAGTCTGATAACCAATGGTGAGATGGTAAAATTTTAACTATCGATTTTCTGTTTGGTCAAAAGACTTTACAACCGGTTCGCTTTCCTGTTTGATTGAAGCAGAAAAATAGTTTAAATTGGCTCGTTTACTTGTTTGTTAAAACAGTAAAAAGAGTTTAATATTTGGTTCGCTTTCTTGAAAACAAATTTTAAACAAACGATTCGAGCGAAACTGTGCTAATTAGCTTCAACTCACCACTGCTTACTATTCCAAAGTCATCAACAGATAAATCTATTGAAGGACGAGTATCGATCAATGATATGTTTCTTCACATCAAACATAGAAAAAGAAACGCATTATCATACTGATAAAAAAAATGTTGTGGTTTCAAATTTATTTTCCCAATCAGCTTTTCAAAGCCTAAATGGAGAAAAGTCAATTAAAACTTTGAGTTTATATATTTATATATATATATATATATATAAAAAATATATATATATATATATATATATATATATATATATATATATATAATATATATACATATATAAAACACGGCCTAAGAAGCAATGAAAAAAAAGGAGAGTTTTAGATTAAAAACTTAAGAGGTAGTATATGTTTCTTAGCAACCATTAAGATGTCGGAGTAGGATGTTTTGGATTCCTATCTCACATGTCCACTAGAATGCTCTTTTGAAACATGTAATTCTTAACAAACATGTCCGTTAAAATTATCTCTGATGAATTGAAATGATAACTATTCACATACCTCCTAGATTTTTGGGCTATTCTTCTTAAATATTATTAGACTGTATTTAAGATGTTATCTATATTTGAACTGTAATCAATGTTTTTAATGTCTTTTCCTTTAAAGTACTTAATGCCTTAACCCTCGTTTAAAAGGTACAATGTATCTTATTTACGTTATTCAATCTTTGACAGAGAATGGAAGAGTTATTATAAGGGTATATTTCATTATTAAATTAAGGTATACAAGACAGTTCATATGGTTTAATTTAACCAACATTTAATGTGTTGTTTGAGCATAAATGTTTTAAGTTCAAAAACTTTAAAAACAAATGAGGTCTCTATCTTCCATACCGACAATTTACTTTGGTTTTTAGTTCTGTTATGTGGATTCTGTCTAGCTTAAGGTGACTTTATATTTCTGATAAAAAATCGGGACGCTTCTGAACATTTCCCCCCTCCCCCTTTGAAAATACCCTGCCCGTTAGGGTTTTAAGGAATGTATAAAGGAGGGTGATTTTTAAAATAAAAAAGAAATACGACTGTTGTTTTCAAAACCAAGTCATGTGGTTTATTAGTTAAGGACATTGTACAAATAAAAAAAAATACGCTTTTGCCTTCTTCTGCTCCCACGCGCCGCGTCCTGTGGCTGCCTGGATAAATAATTTTTGCCAAATCTAAAAATCGTAACAAATGTCCGCGAGACATAAAAAAATCGAGACTGTCCCGAAAAATTCGGAACTGATGGTTACATTTGTCTAGCTCCACATATACTGGTATTTCTTAAGACCTGATGTGAACAATATTTAATCAGCAAATCCTAAATTATTTGCCAGATCTTTCATTTATTTTTATACTCATATCTTCCCAACTAATATCTTGAATATTTTTCTATTATTGATGTAAATAATTTTGGTTCAAATCGTATTTCCCCAGCTAAGTAAATTTCATCTTTTGATATCATTTCTTTCCCGTTTATTAGTAAAATCAGAGTAAAAGTATTACTTAGTAATTTAGATCAATATTATAAATTTAGGTCAATCAGGAATCCATATTATTGCCGCCAAAATAGTAAAATAAATTTAAAATTGCTTCATTAATAACAAAGGCTTATTTTGATAAATACAAATATTATTATATTTCTCTTTATTTATTTTCTTGATAAAAGTTTTACAGGAAAATTATAAAATTTATTCAAAAAATTTATTAATTAACGACATGGTAACTTTTTATGTTTAAAATAGGCAACTTTCTAGGACACGAATTTCATTAGAAAATAGTCGTTGAAGTTTGATTTTAATCTCAAATGCAAAAGGGACTTATCCCCGTTTTGTCTATGAATCTCCCTAACCATCTGGCCTACTGTATATATGTTAGTTTATTTTGAAATTTTAAATCTGCTATACTGGGAATCGAACCATCGACCTATTGGATGTTAAGCAAGAGAGTTACTAACCGAGCCACTGTCTTGGCTCGGTTAGTAACGCTCTTGCTTACCATCCAACAGGTCGATGGTTCGATTCTCAAGACTTAAAAATTTAAAATATTTTGATCCATTAGCAATTTAGTGGATTTAAAAAAATTTGATATATATATGTTAGTATACATATATTTATATTGTGGTAAAATTAAAATGGATTCATCTTGTGTTTCAAATTCATTTCCAGGGTGACTTTTGGCCTCCTCTTCCATATATTATATTTGGTCTTTCGTCTTTTCTCTCCGGAGTTTTGTGTCTCATGCTCAAAGAAACCAAAGGAAATCCCATGGATGATCTCATTCAAGAAAAGATACAATCCTCAAGGTAATTGTGTGTGTATATATATATATATATATATATATATATATATATATATATATATATATATATATATATATATATATATATATATATATATATATATATATATATATATATATATATATATATATATAGTTTTAAAGTCTGCTAAAACTCTAACAGACTTTATATGTAGAAAATTAATGTCTGCTATTGGACTCGAACCAGCAACCTTTAAGATGGTGTCTCGTGTGTTAACCACTAGGCCATCTTAAAGGTTGCTGATTCGAGTCCAATAGCAGACATTAATTTTCTATATAGAAATAGTCTGTGAGAGTTTTAGCAGTCTTTAAAACTATTATGTAACTCTCTTCAAGTGATGGATTCGACCTTTGACCTCGTTACCCTTTCCCTGAGTTGCGGTAGGGGGAGTCCTTTGGAATTGCAGTCCAATGCAATTCCTTTTCGAACAGCCATGGCCTAGTGGTTAACGCACAAGACTTACTATCTTAAAGGTGCTGGCTCAAGTCCAGTAGCAGAAATTAATTTTCTATATTTATTTGTATGGTAAATGTTAAGAAGTTGTCAGAACCTTTCATATATCGAAGCGCCGATATATCGATATAGCTTTTGTGTATATTTATTTTTTGATAGAAAAACCGGCTGAATATACAACTTATTATACACGAGCATATATATATATATATATATATATATATATATATATATATATATATATATATATATATATATATATATATATATATATATATATATATATATATATATATATATATATATATATATATATATATATATATATATATATATATATATATATATATATATATATATATATATATATATATATATATATATATATATATATATATATATATATATATATATATATATATATATATATATATATATATATATATATATATATATATATATATATATATATATATATATTAATTATGATATAATATTAATAATTTAATAAAAAAAAAAAAAAAAAAAAATATCGATATATCGATATCGAAATTTCAGAAAAAATTCTTTATATATATATATATATATATATATATATATATATATATATATATATATATATATATATATATATATATATATATATATATATATATATATATATATATATATATATATATATATATATATATATATATATATATATATATATATATATATATATCAGAGGAGAGGAAAATCGTGGTTATGGTAAGGAAAATTCTGCTTAAGACTGGAAAATCTGTTTCATCGAAAATGTTTGAAAAAGTCTCATTCAAATCCACTTATTTAAGAAAAGGAATTAAAAGGAAAAAATTATTTTTAGTCTCATCGAATTCCAAACCTTTTTTTCTTTTTAGAGTCTTATCATAAATTTTTTTTCTCTCTCTCGATTGGAAGATATTAAGTGTGTGTGCTTCTATTTGTGTGTGTGCGTGTGTGTGCGCTTGAGGGTGTGTGTAGTACGGTGTGGTATTGTAGGGTATGGACTGACCGGGGCCCTGACCCCAGCTAATTATTAGGGAAAACCGGGATTTCCCTGCCGGGGGTTAATTTCAAATTATACTTATTAATGGTTAATTAAATCAAACAAAATATAAGAAAATTAAGATTTTAATTCCATTATTCTTTAGTTTCATTTTGGGTGGGGCAACGTCAAAGAGGAAGCAAACAATTCATTCACTTAAATCACTATTCTCTATCAGAATCTTCTTGAACATTTAAATCATAAGATTTAGAACTACTTGGAGTGAAATGTTCAGGATCAGAGGACAGTGATAATATCTTACAATTTTTTAAATCTTAACTTTGGGTCTTACCTAAATAAACCTGTTGAATCACTATTATGAATCAGAAATTTTTTTTTTTTTTTTTTTTTTTTTTTTTTTTTTTTTTTTTTTTTTAAATCTCTAATTTTCTGATTTTTTTTTTCTGAAAAAAAATGCATATTATCATTAATTAATTTTTGTGAATGTTGGCTTTTCTACTCCTTCTTTCTAATTAAATTAATCTCATTTAAAATTATATATAATTTTCTTAACCTAAAATTCCAACCCAGTCGGTCCCTAGATAGGGGTGAGGTGGATTAATGATTTCGAGTTAAAGCTACTGTTGGTTTTGTCTAGGAGACTCCGCCTCCTTACCCCCGACCTATGAGTGGTAGTAGTTAATCGTAAAAAAAATATATTAAATTAGTATTCTTATTACAAATTAAATTAAATTACAAATTATTAAAAATATTCCTTACATGGTAAAGTTTATTCTTTTTTTTGTTTTTAGGTTTCAGAATGGGTGGAGGTGGACACCTAGAACCGTTTGAATCCTTCAGTAATTTAGATTATATTCTAATTCCCTAAACTGAAGATAAAAATGATTCATTTTATTAAAAATTAAAAGTAGGAAAAATATTTTAATTCCTAATACAATCATTGACATAGATTTTTGAACTTTTAAAGTTAGGTTCCCTGGTTTTATCTAGTTTCTGGGTGACAAAATTGTTCAAGTCGCGTTTTCTTTACTAAAACCGTACTTAAATTGATTGATTCTGTTATTATATATAGTATGCAGTCTCCAAGGTGAAGTTATCTATTTTTTCTCCACCACTCACTGGTCTGGGGATATGGGTTAGGAGGTGAAACCCACGTAAACAAATGTTCATGTGCTACGCATATGTATCTTCAAAATTGTCAACTGATAAATAAAGTAGAATTAATTAAGTTTAAAACCTTTATTTGGCGAATCTCAACGTAAAATAAGAAAAAAAGTGAATTAAAAAAATAATGAACAAAAAAGTGACCTTTACCAATTATGTCGGAAAGAATTATTATACAAACAAAACCCTTTCCGTGTATGTGTATATGTGTGTGTGTGTGTCTTCAAATAATATTTTAATTTTTTTTTTTTGTACGTTCAAACCCGTATTTCATTGTGAGTTCTTATTGTGAGTTATTTTCAAGCGTACGTAAAATTCATATTATTTTCCTGTGCAGAGTTTAAAGCATCGCTCAATCATTATAATCATGCAAGAGCATTAATTCACCTCATCATTTTTTAAAGGTCTTTACTTGTTACAGGGCTTCACATGACCCTTTTGAGGTACTTTAATCCACAACCGGCTAGCTAGGCCTGTCGCGGTCCCCTCAGAGTTAAACAGCTGTACTTCTCAACCTAAAATAGTTTTTTTTGTACACATACACACGCACTCATATATATATATATATATATATATATATATATATATATATATATATATATATATATATATATATATATATATATATATATATATATATATATATATATATATATATATATATATATATCTTGTTCAAGTATTAAATTTATATTATAAAATAATAAATTATAAAAATATGCTGTTATACAAAGGGAATGGGGAATGTCCCAGCTCACTTTGACTTTGTATGCTGAAGACATGTTCAATCATGTCGAGTATTTTGTCTATTAGTATTTTTTATTTTTTATTTCTTTTTAAAAAAAAAAAAAAAAAAATATAAAAAATAAAATATATATATATATATATATATATATATATATATATATATATATATATATATATATATATATATATATATATATATATATATATATATATATATATATATATATATATATATATATATATATATATATATATTATATATATAAATTTTTTTTTTTTTTAAAATTAAAAATTTTTAAATTTTAAATTAAATTCCTATATAAAATTATTCCTTTCTGAACGCGCACACACACACACACACACACACACACACACACATATATATATATATATATATATATATATATATATATATATATATATATATATATATATATATATATATATATATATATATATATATATATATATATATATATATATATATATATATATATATATATATATATATAGGTGTGTGTGGGCGCACGCGCGCATGTTGCTCAGACAGATATTAAAACTGATAAAAGCACTTTTATTGGAATAATGTGCATACCTAAATTTATGGTAAATAAATGGAAATATTATGATACCGCATATCTAGGCTACTGTAAATTGTATTAAACCCGAATTTTAATCAGTGCTTTTCTGTAGGGTGGAGAGAGGTTTTGTTTGATCTCTCTTGTCTTTAGCTCGGCAAATTCATTTTCTCTCCAAATTTTTATTAATAAATTTAGATGGAATAATTCACTCATTTAAATTTTGATAGAATAATTATGAAAATATTTTTAAATGACTTGGTGATTTTTATTTGACATTTTTTGTTGCTGATATACGCCAACCAATTTTTTTATTTTTTTCGGTTTTGTTTACCGGTAATTAAAAAAATTGGGTGAAATATTTGTCGTTTGCGTGATTTACTTTTTTACGAACACATTAGAAAACTTTTGTTATCTTTCAATTCAGAGTTATTAATGCCAATATATATTCGAATATATTCGAAACTTCCCACAGCTGCCTTTATAATTTATTGGTAATTATTTTGTTCCACTTACTCGCATTTAATTCTTTATTGAAACTAAGAATAAAACATACGCAAATGCATTGAAGAAAGCCAAATGAGGCGGGAAAAATCAAATTTGTTTCCGAAAAGAGTACCTAAAATGCCCCCCCCCCTCCCCCTCACAAAAAATAAAAAAATGTGCGTTCCAATTTTGAACATTGATTGACAGGTAATTTCAATTGTAGTTAAATCTACAGTTTCAATGTAGTCCATTGTAAAGTGCCGAAAGAGCTTGATTTTGATATATTTGAGAGTTTTTAACTATTTTGTAGTTAATATTTTTATTATTATTATTATTATTATTTTTATTATTATTATTATTATTTGAAATAAAGCAAATGGTAATACTTTACTAATGCGGGCCCGAATTTTTTTGTCTTCTCAGCTTAACTACGAAAAAGTAAATTGTTTTTTTTAATGGTTAGTCGACGAACGACAAATGATTTTGTAAAAAAAAAAAAAAAAAAATTATGTTTTTTTTTTTTATATATAATATATATATATATATATATATATATATATATATATATATATATATATATATATATATATATATATATATATATATATATATATATATATATATATATATATATATATATATATATATATATATATATATATATATATATATATATATATATATATATATATATATATATATATATATATATATATATATATATATATATATATATATATATATATATATATATATATATATATAATATATATATATATATATATATATATATATGTATATGTATGTATTTTTGTGACATTTAATCTTTTCGCTTTTTACAGCTTTTGACTCCTTCTTCATATTTAATAATTCCTTTCAACAAGCCTTAGGTACCTTGAAATATGGCAGAAGCAAGCGCAGCAGCAACTTCATCTATTTTAGACTCGCTCGAAGACACCATTTTAAGTGACTTGGGCATAGCAGAGGTAACCAACACCTCAGAGGAAAAGGAAGAGTCTTTTACAAGCCATTGAGGAGAGAGTCAGACCTTTGAGATGCTCCAGAGGCATCGTAAAGCGAAAAATAACCCTATTACTTAAACCTTTTACAAAAGAACCTCGGGAAGATGATAATCCTTCTCTTTTGGAAACCATATTGGAAGAAGTAAATCTCCGACTAGAGGAGGTGAGACAATATGATCACGAAATAGAGGCCAAGATATGTGAGTCTGAACTCATGAAGTGCGACCAGACTCTCTTAAACGAAGAAGTGATCAATTCTACAAATTACCACTTACAATTACAGAGAATTATTCATGGGATTAGGCCTCATTCCAACGTCTCACCCAAAGAGTCAGCCTCACCTTCACATTCACAACAAGGAGATCAAATATCAAGAGAAGAATTGCAATCTATCCTGAAGAGGTTTAAACCTCAGCAAGAGCTTAAAATTCCTGCTCTCAAGTGCCGTAATTTCTCTGGAGGAGAAGACAAATGTGAGTTTCGATCTTTCATCCTGTCTTTTGAAAATGTTTATGGCTGTAGAAAGGACATCTCTGATGCAGCCAAACTTACAATATTTAAAAACTCACCTTCAGAGCTATGCACTCAGAGATATAGAACATCTTAGTAATGTAGATGAAAACTACATTTTGGCTTTAAACATCCTTAAAGAGATGTATTTGGACGTACCCTTTTTAGTAGATACTCTTATCCACAAAATAGATTCAGCTCCAGTTTTGGACAACAAAAACCTAGATGCCATCCGGTTCTTTTTGTCAGAAGTTCGTGCTCACTTACATGAGTTAAAGGAGTATGATTTGGATTTCTTGGAAGAGGGAACACCAGGCAACATGTTTGTTAGTCACGTAGTAGGTAGACAAACTTCCTTCTTTATTTCTAAGAGAGCTGAAATTGAAAACTCAGAAAGAGTATCCTTCAATCAATTTAATTTTGAGCAACTACACCAGTATATTGAAGTCTCTGGAAAAGAATGGAAATAAGACATCTGGTTTCCACAAAGAGAAAAGTAAGGGTGTAAGTTCACAGAAATCTTATATTAAAGGAAAAGAAGAACTCTTCCTTTAATGCAAGTGTTAAAAAGGAATTCGCTTCCTCTTCTACAGAATAAAGAAAGCGACAAGCCTTCTTCATTATCATCAGAGTGCAAATTGTGCAGTGGAAAGCATCCGATGTCTGGATGTAATGTTTTCACATCAGCCAGTGCAAGGAGAGAACGTTGCATAGAACTGGGCATGTGTACCAACTGCTCCAGTAAAAAGCATGTCTCTTCAAAGTGCCCAGCCAAAAAATTTGGTCTCAGTCGTCCTTGTTTCATCTGCAAGAGCGGTGCCCACATAACTGCACTTTGTTCATCAAATAAGAAGAGTAAAGTGAAAAAAGAAGTTAAAGGTGCCTCCACTTCTTCTGCAGAGGCTCAGAATCTGGAGGATGAATGTACAGATAGAAATAACCTCTGTATAAATACAGGAAATACTTCTTCTGACCAAATTCTTCCAACCATGTCTCTCAAGATCAGAAATGGTAACAAAACTGTGTCTGCCAGAGTACTTTTGGACTTAGGTTCTCAAAGGAGCTATTTCAACTGCAATATTTTGGAAAAATTGGAATTAGATGTAGATTCCTTTCCTGTAAGTACCAGTGTCATAAAAACTTTTTTTGGTGAACAGGTACGTTCTTTACGAAACATTAATTTGGAAATGAACATTTGTTGTTCTAATTTCATAAAAAAGTCTATTTTCATAGATCCCAATCTAGATGTAGGCTTTAGTGTGAAAGGTCTTATGGGTGCTATTAATAATGTTTCTTTTAGTGGATATTATATTGCAGATCGATTTTACGTGGGCAGACACGGAAGTAATGTCTCAAATGTGGATGGTTTTGTTGGCATAGATGTCATCTCTTCAATGAAACATT
>SEYY01000052.1:89357-113286 GCA_009176605.1 Armadillidium nasatum | reverse complement strand
AGATTTTAGTGTTACGAAAGGATATATTTTGCATGAATCCAGGATGAAATGTACTTAGAGTGAGTTTCTAGAGCTTGAAGATGACGCTAATCCCTGAAGGCAGCATCCCTGCTGTGAAAAGCACGAGACAAGCAGAGTTAAATCAAAGTTTGTTAGGTTTATTAGAAGGGAAAGAATTTAGAATGTACGCCTCCATGCCAGAGAGAATCAAATCGGCAATGCGTTCTGTACACTCCGAGGGGCCCCTTTGACGCAAACAATAATCATTCCACGGGAATTCAAAGTACGACAGCAAGTCCGACCAACTTGCGGCACCGAAATGCCACAAACGTTTCCTTTCTATAGAATGGAGTCTTTCCTGCGGAAGACTTGAAGAAATAGAAGAGGATACAGGGAAAAGTAGGTGATCGAGGAACCCAGAAGAGGAAAGAGTTTATCAGTATAAGGAGAAAGATTAGAAGTTAGAAAATGGTCTAGAATGTTGGGTTCATCTCCAAGACGATCGGGGAAACGAGTAGGGAGCTGCGTCAACTGCTCAAAGTCGTTTTGGATAGCGAGATGGAAAGCTCGTTCATCATATATATATATATATATATATATATATATATATATATATATATATATATATATATATATATATATATATATATATATATATATATATATATATATATATATATATATATATATATATATATATATATATATATATATATATATATATATATATATATATATATATATATATATATATATATATATATATATATATATATATATATATATATATATATATATATATATATATATATATATATATATATATATATATATATCTTCATCTTTGTCTTCTCCCAGGAAGAGTTTTCTTCCTGTTCGTGAAATAAGTAAATCGGCATTGTCTTGCTAGTCTGTTATGGTAGGCCTATGTTTGACCCTCCAGACAAAGTTCTACTATTCTTTATTAACTAATTTCTTACCTTTATTTCTTCTGTTCTCATTTTTAATTTAATTTTATTTTGATTGGTTTTGAAAGAGCACCAAATTTAGTATATTTATTTAAATCTTTTAAGTTATTTTTAATTTTAAAGTAAACCTCTTCACCACGTGTTATTTTTATTGTATCGTAAATCGATCTTTGCCAAGTAAGTATAAATTATCATAGAAACATGGGCATGCATTTCAAGTATATATAAATATCAATAAATATCGTGAGATCGATATCTTAGGTCGTAGGCATCGTACTTTCTAAGGTGGTGACACTTGGAGAGTGAATTTCCAAAATTACTTTTAGATTCTCACCTGAACTTCCAGCCTTTTATGTCAGTTTCTTTTTGTAGGAAAATAGAAGAAATATTAAAATTTAAAGCAGTAGGTGAAACTTACTCTAACAAAATGTTATTACCAGAACAAAATATATTACACTTCAACATGTTATAGTAAATAATAGGCTGCAAAAAAATTAAACTGGCCTTAATACTTTAAAAAATATATTTATAACACCTTCAACCAATTTGCTACAATTATATTATTCATCTAGTTTAACATCTTTATTACTTAAACTAAATAAGATTTAATATTTATTAAATTTTCACTTTGCACTTTATTATTCTTTTTTATATACACAATATTACCAGATAACCTTACTTTTGGATTGGTATCATGGTACACTGCTTCTAGTTTGTTTCTGTCATATTGTTGGTTTTTTACAAGTTCAAATTTAGCATCTTCTAAATTCTTTGGCACATATATTTTTGGGGTTATGACAAAAAATTCTGGAGTCCCAAGAATAACTTCAACTTTTCTGCGTATGTATTTATTGAAAGTGGGGATGAGGACTCTATTTGCTCTTTTAAGGCTCCAAGGAGAGAATGATTTTGACCCATCATTAGGATAGCAGGGGTGATTCCTTCAGAGTTCAATGGGGCAGTTCTTAAACTTAAATCACTAGGGGGAGAAGATCCAACTAATAATTTTGAACATCTTCTAACTCATCCGACAGCATGGCTCGCAGAAATCTCAATAGGGTTCTATGTGAGTTTTCTATGAGGCCTTTACTCTGAGGGTATTGGGAGAAATAAAGTTTTATCAGGATCCTAGCTCCACACAAAAACTTTTGGATAAATCAGAGATAAAATGTCCTCCTGGATCAGAAACATAAGTTCCTACAACTCCAGGTATTGGTAGAAATTTTTTGGTAATTACTTCCACAATTGTTTAGATTTCAATATTTTTTAAGGGGAAAGTAGAGAGATGGCGAGAGAAAGTATCAATTAAAGTTAAAAGATATTTATAGTTTTTGCATGAAGGCGTTTTAAAAATGTTGATAAGGAAAACCTAAAATTTTTCAGATTCTGGCCTGTATGATTCATATGTTGAGCTTATTTGGCGAAGAAATTTAGATCTTTGACATAAATCACAATTTAAAACAAAAATTTTATGTATTTTGGTATATCCTTCCACGCAAAACGCTTTCTAAGAGTTGCCAGAGTTTTCTTGACTCCGAAATGCCCAAAGGAATGTGAATAAGAGATACCAGGAGTAATAAAAATTTCAGGAACTAAGACACGAGGTGAGAGTGAAATAGATTCGCCTTCAACCAAGGAGAGCAGGTCATTTTTAAAGTAGTAGTTTCTATTAGTCAGCTTAAGACTAGTATTTTCTTGCGCATTTAAGTATTTTTGAAGTTGAATATCAATTTCTTGTGCTGCTTGCAGTTCCTTGTAATCGATTTTGCCCTGATATAATTTAAATACTTCATTGGATGAAATATGAAAAATAGATTACAATGAATAATAGTCACCCTCTGTTAAAAAAATCCTGCTGGGGAGAAAGCTCTGATATGATCAATGCTTCATCGCCGGATGCTCCAGGAAGGACTTCTGTCACTTCTATTACTTCTGTCTTCCAAGCTGGTGTATAAGGCTTGTTGCCAATTCAACATCTGCATTTTCTGCAGAAGTTAAAGGGGCTGGTAATGTCAGTGAAAAAGTTTTCTTCACCTCTTTATATGACCTCTTACAGTAAACTTATAAGGAACTAACTCTTTTAGGGCATCATTTCCTGAGGATGTAAGGGGAAATTTTAGCACTTTTTATTTTTATAATTACTTTTATTATCCTTAACATCACTAACACTATTTATTTGATCTTTTTTATCTATATTACCATATTTTCAAATTTAATACATTTTTTATACCTAAATGAGAAATTGTTCATGTTCCTAACCCCGGTGTATATTTTCCCTTTAAAAATATTCTCGTTTAACATTGCATTATTATTATTGCATAATTATGTGCTATCTTTTACATATAAATTAGTAAATAATATGTTAAAGTTAAATAATAGATTGTAACACAGAGAAGGCGAGGAAGACAGTTTTGGAGAAAATAGTTAATTCTAGTTAAGGGCAGAGATTCAAAATCATTGAACAAGTTCCTACGATTTCATTATAATAGAGACCAGTCTGGCTTTCAATAATCTTATGGTTACTAAATCTAACAAGAAATCATATTTATTTAAAAAAAGTCCTTACATTACATCACATATTAAAAAGTTATGTTCATATTCAGGACGTAACAAAAAATTATAGGTTTTATTTACATTGTTGTATATGTTGATCTGGCTTCCATTTGCAGCTATAAGATTTAAGTATAGAGAAGGTATTTCCTGTGTTGATTATATATAACTCTTTAGAATTAGCATAATAGATGGGAAAGAGACTATTTAATTCTAAATCAGGTTTTAAAATATTTAACACATTTAATATTTTGGGAACCGAGGAACCTTTGTAAGAATCTGCATTTTCAACGGGTCTCGCAGTATTTTTTTTTCTACGAGCTAATGGCCCTGAGCTGGGACTGATTTTCGCCATTTTGATAATGCATATTCTTACTCTTAAGACTTATTATTATAACACTTCCTTATGACAATGTTCAATCTCACCAGACTGAGATGCTCTATTGCTTAAAACATATGGTTTAAAATCAGCATTAGCAATCCCATTCAAATTATATTGAGCATTGTTATTATAATTTATTTTATTTGCATAAGTTGGCAGTGAAATAATATTATTATTTACATTTTTAAAACTCATAATATTTTCATTATTTATTGGCAGAGGGCTCTTCTTTTCTTCCTAAAGTAATTAATTATATATTTGTATATTTGTATCTTACGCATTATTGTATTATCAAGTAGGACTTTTAAATTTCTTTTAATGGGACTTAATTAATTTCACTCCACCTATTCATTTCCCGAAGGAGGATGAGATGATGGTCTTGAAGTGGGAAGTTGTGATGGCAATGGTACCCATCGACAGCTGCCTCCTCTTCATCGGTTAGCGTTTTCACTATACTTGTAGTAGCAGAGAGCACTTCTTGTCGAAATTCGAAAGGTGAACTGCCTTTGGGAAACTGGCTGCCCGACCATGTTCATTATGTAGCATCCTTATTTTAACCCTATGTACATGTGACGCAAGATCTCTTAGAACAACTCTGCAATTTGACTGTATATTCCAGCCAAATCATTGCTGAAAACATTGTCGACAGGTAGTGGTGTGAGTTCTCTTGAAGGTCTAGTAAGAAGGAAGGAATCTATGACTTTGACCGAAGCATTGTGATAGGGATCCGACGCAGTTTTTCATCTTCTTTCCATATACTTATCTGCTGCTTGTGCCATTTTATTAATTGAGGTGTCTCCTGTTAGTACCTCTAGCACAGGAGCAATGTCTTCTGGTAAGACCTGAAGAAACATTTCTTTTCCAACTTTTTCAATCTTATGATGCATTACTTCGAAAGCTGGATTTCCCAGTTTAAGTTGTCCTCTATTAACATAGGCTGAAGGCTTCTCATCAGGCTTCAACTTCTGTTGAAATAAATCCTCAACTTTCGCTCTAGCTGATGGGCATTTGTTTCGATTAAAATTTTCTTCAATTCATCATACGTGCTTTCAGTAACGGGAAAAGGAATTTGGGAAATAATATTAGAGGGTAAGAGAATCCCCATGAGTTGTACCCGCTTAATAGGATTATTCACATAGTAAAGACGAAATAGAAATTCCAACCTCTGTATCCAATTTTCAAGGTCTCGTTTGTCAAATCGGAGCAACTCTTAAACAGTGAGTGTCTTTCAGTTTCTGTAAGACTCAGGCAAAGTATTTCTGGAACGTGAACATCACTAGATGCATTTCGCTCTGGACTAGAATAATTACTTCTTTCTATGTCACCGTTATCTGTTCTAGGAGTGGGTGCTTCAGCATCCACTCTTATAGGATGCATAGATATACCAGATTTGGATGAGCCTAATTTTGTGTTTGAACTCTTGTTTCTATTTCTTCTTTGAGACATAGTAAAAATTTATTTATTTCTTTATTTTTCAAAGTTGTTGAATAGTGAGATTACACTGTAGTATCCTAGCTTAGTAACGTAATGTAGCACTTTATCTGTATATTGTACCTATTTAATTTATGAACTATTATTTTTTTTCAAATTTGTGTTTATAAATTAATTAATTTATGTATTTACTTATTATTATTATTATTATTATTATTATTATTATTGTTTTTTCCTCACTGTTTATTAAAATTAAAATTTTCAAAGTTTTAATGTGGTAATTGTTATTAAATATTACAATTTATGCTTCACCTTTCACAATACATTTCAATTTTCGCTAGTATAATATGATAGCCTGAAGAATTCAGTGGCTCACTTAAAGTTTAATTTAACAATAGGCCAAAGTTGAATTGGCGCTAAGTTATATGCAATTGAAGGCCTAAAGTATAATAAATTGGCCAAAAATTTTATTAATTCTTCATATATTAGTTTTTAATTATTTTTAGCTTTTCTGTGCTTCACGTGGACGTAGGATTAGCATACGATAATTTTGTGCTATCTTACGCCTATTCGGTATTTAAATTTTAAAAAAA
Organism: Armadillidium nasatum; assembly: GCA_009176605.1. Taxonomy (NCBI): domain Eukaryota; kingdom Metazoa; phylum Arthropoda; class Malacostraca; order Isopoda; family Armadillidiidae; genus Armadillidium; species Armadillidium nasatum. The sequence goes on along the minus strand of SEYY01000052.1, from coordinate 107,362 downwards.
GATTTTTGAAAAAAATGAGCTTAAGTTATTTTTTTATTTATTCATTCGTTGTTTTGTTTATTTATTTCTTTCACGAGTGTCAACTCTGTGGTTTACCAAATCTGCAAAGTCTTGCTAGTCTGCTATGGTGGACCTAAGTTTGACCCTATAGACAAAGTTCTGTTATTCTTTATAAACTGTAATTTATTTCCTTTATTTCTTCTGATCTCAATTTTTAATTTAATTTCATTTTGTTTTGATTTGAAAGAACGTCAAATTTAGCATATTTATTTAAATGTTATAAGTTATTCACAAATTTTAATGTAAGTTTCTTCAACACTTATTTCTATTGTATCGTAAATCAATGCTTCTATGCTAACTATCCTTGGATGGACTGCTTCGTCTCTGAAGACGCGTCAGTCTCCGCTGATAAGGTGGGGGCTGTAATTGTTGATGGGATGAGAAGGTTCATTCCTTCTTCAACTAAATCTTTTTCTCCTCAAAATCCATAGTTCGATCGCGCCTGCTCTCTTGCCATTCAGGCTAGAGACATCGCGTATCGGGGGTGGAAAAACTCTCCTTCTCCTATCACTCTTGCTAATTTTCATTCTGCTCGGAATCGTTGCAGGGATATTCTTCGACGAGCAAAGCAGGCTTTCACTAAAAGAAGGTGTGCGGAGCTCCTAAACTCTCCTACTGATAAATCTTTCTGGCCTCTTGCCAAAAACATCTCTAACAACTTCTGCAAATCTTCCTTTCCTCCTCTTATTCGCACTGATGGCTCTGTTGCTAACACTCCAACTGAAAAGGCTAATCTCTTCGGCCTCCTGTTCTCCTCTATTCAACCCTGGACGACTCCGGCAACCCTCCTACTACTTCTCCTCTCCCATTCCTTTACCTGTGATTACATTTGATCAGGTGCATGGGCTTCTGAAATCTATGAACGTAAGGAAGGCAAGCGGCCCGGATGGCATTCCTCCCCGAGTTTTAAGGGAGTGTGCTTCTGAGCTGGCTCCGCCCCTCGTTCAACTCTACTCTCTATGCCTCAATACTAATACTTTCCCTCAGTGATGAAAGCGTGCATTGGTCCAGTATATTCCGAAAAAGGGTAGCCGCTCTGATCCTTCTAACTATCTCCCAATAGCTGTCACTTGTATTCTGTATAAGATCTTTGAAACCCTTCTCAACTCTTATTTCTTGGATCATCTGGAATCTAATTCCCTTCTTTCTGATCATCAGTATGGCTTTCGACGTTCGAGGTCTACTGGTGATATACTTTCCTATCTCACAGATTTATGGTCTTCTGCCCTTAGGGATCATGGGGTGACTTGTGTGGTGGCGCTTGACATATCTAAGGCATTTGACCGGGCATGGCATGCGTCACTGCTTTCCAAGCTCCCCTCCTTTGGGTTTCCTCCTTCTCTTTGCTTACTTATGTCTAGCTTTCTTTCTAATCTCCCCATTTCGGCTGTTGTTGATGGAGTGACTTCTTCTTCCTTTCCTGTCAATAGTGGTGTTCCTCAGGGTTCTGTCTTATCTCCTACTCTATTCTTACTTTTCATTAATGATCTTCTTAGCTGTTCATCTAACCCTATCCATTCATATGCCGATGACTCAACCCTCCATTCTTCTACTCATTTCAAAAATCTGCTCCTTCCTTTGCATCTAGAGTTGCTTCTCGTCTTCATCTTTCCGATTCCATTCTTGCAGATCTGGATAGAATTTCCCAGTGGGGTCATCTCAACCTTGTGAAATTCAACTTCTAGAAATCTCTCTCTCAAAGACACCTCCTAACTTTTCTATTTCTTTCGATGGTTCCCCCATCTCTCCTGTTGACAATATAAACATCCTTGGCCTTCACATAAACAAAAAAATGTCTTGGAGACTTCACATCACAATGGTTGCTAGGACGGCCTCAAAGAAGCTGGGAGTTCTGTTTAGACTGCGAGAATTTTTTTCTTCTTCGCAGTTACTCCAATTATACAAGGGTCTCATCCGTCCATGTATGGAGTACTGCTCTCATATCTGGGGTGGCTCAGGTTTCACCCGTCTTTTGGACAGGGTTGGGTCAAAGGCTAAAAGACTTATAAACTGTCCCGCTCTTTCTAATTCACTTGACTCTTTATCTTTGCGACGCGACGTTGGTTCCTTGTCTCTTTTCTATAGGTACTACAGCGGCAAATGCTCGAGGGAATTATCCACCTGTGTACCTCCACCTTTACGCCGTCCTCGCAGTACAAGGGGTGCATTGTCTGCGCATCAATTCTGCGTGGACATAGGCAACTCCAGGCTTGTACGCTGTGGTGCCTCCTTCTTTCCTGCCCTATCTGTTCTGTGGAATTCTCTCCCATCTTCTGTGTTTCCTGCCGAATTTAATTCAATTTCTTTAAAGCCCGCGTCTGCGCTCACCTAAGAAATTTGCGTTAGGTCGGTCCTGCAGAGGTCGTTTTTATTATAATTATTGTTATTATTGTCATTTTCTATTTTTTTTTGTTCTACTTTATTTTAGTTCTTAGGACACCCCCTACTTGAATAGGGCTTTGCCCGTGAGTGGTGGTGATGTGTAAAAAAAAAAATAATAATAAAAAAAATCTCTGCCAAGTAGGTATAAAATATCATAGTAACATGTGCATGCCTTTCAAGTAAATTTAAAAATCGATTAATTTCATGAGATCAATTTCTTGTTCAGTGGACATCCTACTATATATATATATATATATATATATATATATATATATATATATATATATATATATATATATATATATATATATATATATATATATATATATATATATATATATATATATATATATATATATATATATATATATATTGCAGCCTTTCTCACTAAATTGTGGAGTGATGTCTATCGCAGGCCCCATTTAGTTCCCACGCTCACCCCCCCCCCCACCAATCATTTCCACTCATTCCTATCCTCCGTCAGTCGTACACCCTCCTCACAGGTCATTCCTTTGTCCTTTAACAACTCTGACACCACTCATCCAGCCTCCTCTCAGTCTCCCTGTATCTCTCGCACCCTCCATCTCAGATAGAAGTACCTTTTTTGCCATTCTCCCTTTATTCATTCTACAAATTACACATTTCCTTTTTTTCTAGTATTCCTAACTCTATCCCTTCTACTAAACCCACAAACCGCCCTCAGACCTTTCATTTCGAAAACTTCTATCTTTTTACTTCTCGCTAATATCCATACTTCGCTCCCATACATGACCACTGGTACACAACATCCCTCAAACAGTCTCACTTTTGCTTCTCTTGGCAGTCTTCCTCTATTCCAAATATCTCTCAAACCTCCCAACACCTCACCTTCCCATATTCTATGACTCTCTCCTAAAATCACACACATATACTTAAATAAACCAACCCACTCCAGTCTTTCCCTTTCCACCTTAATTTGCACTTCATCTCCCTCGTCCACATCCCTCACCCCTCCCCCACTATTTTTCATCCACAACACTTTACTCTTAAGCCCAACTCATCACGTCCCTTTACAAACCCATCCGCAAATAGCTTCAAACTCCCCTAAGTCTCAGCCGAAAGCACAACATCATCCGCATAGAGAAGCTACCTTGTTCGTCTCTCTTTTTCCCCCCACTCCCTACTCTATTCATCTTTCTCACTACTTTATCAATAAATAAATTAAAAATCCCTGGAGACATTACGCAACCCTGTCTCAATCTATTACTCACATCAAATAACTCATTATCCATTCTATTTACTTCCATACACGCTCAACTATTCCTATACAATGCTTTAATACCTTCTCATCAATTCCATACTCACTCAAAACCCAATTGTAAGCTTTCTCTAGATCCATAAAACATATGAACACATCCTTCCTTTTATCCTTTCTATTTTCTTCAATCACCTTTAGAGTAAAAACCTGATCCATAACCCCCTACTTTATCTAAAGCTACCTTGTTCTCCTATTAACTCATCTATTCCAATCCTATTCATCAAAATTCTTCTATACACATTCTCGACTACGCTCAATAAACTTATCCCCCTTTAACTTCTAGACTCAAATTTATCGCCCTTTCCTTCATTCAAAGGGACCACACAAGCATCTGGCTAATCCTCGGGCACCAAACCCGCTGCCAAGAATATATTAAACAGTCTTGTTAACCATTCTACCACATTCATCCCCTTCCAACAACATCTCTCCACTTATTCCATCCAAACTTGTCGATTTACCCCTTTTCATTTTCCTCAGTGCTTTCTTCTAATGAGATTCCCCTTTCATCCCTTCCCGCCATCCCTCCCACATCTCTCTGAACCGCCTAAGCCTCTTTTCTCATCTTTTCACTCATTCAGTAACTTATTAAAGTACTCCATATATATATATATATATATATATATATAATATATATATATATATATATATATATATATATATATATATATATATATATATATATATATATATATATATATATATATATATCGGGAGGCTTACATTCCATATTATTTCTCTTCAACTAAACCTAACAAACCTTTGTTTAACTCTAATGGTTCTCGTGATATGCCACGCAGGAATGCTGCCTTCAGGGAACACAGTCGTCTTTAAACCTCAGAAACTCATTCAACTTACATTTCATCCTAAATCATGCAAAATCTATTCTTCAGTGACACCAAAAACTCTTTTCACTATCGTAAATGCAATAATCTTTCTGGTTTCTCTTTCTCTCACCCATTCTGGCATTTTCCAAAAAAAAAAAAAATGTCAACTCTAACTTTGCTTCTTCCTATTTCTCTCCTCTAGCATCTTCTGAAGGTACAACTTCCGTTTTCCTTTCGACTAAAGCTGAGCTCTTCGCCAGACGTTTGCTTCTATCTCTACCTTAAACTAGTCCTGAGATATTACTCCTCCTTCAACCCCCTCGAACTGATTTATGCCTAATATTGTAATTTCTTATAAAGATATCATTCCTGCTATTTCTGAGGTTAATACTAAGAAGGAGTATTGTCTTGATGGTATTCCCCTGCAGTTCTCAAAACTTATTCTTCTGAGCTTGCACCCTGCCTTGGTAAACTTTTCCGTCTCTGTTTTCCTACTTTGACCTTCCCTTCTTGCTGGAAACGTGTGCTCATTCAGCATGTGCCTAATAAGAAAGATATACCCGGAAAATTTCAGCTCAATCAGTCAAATAATAAAAATATTTTTTAAGATTGGACCCTAACCTTAATAGGAAGATTTGGAAACAAATCAGTTCTTCTAAACTTATCTATGATAACAAGTATGGATTTCGTAAGTTTAAACTGCTCTGTAGCTTAAACTCTTGTATTTCTAAAACAAAATTCATCTGTTCTTTCTCTTATATCCTAATTCGTCTGATTATATCCAAAATTCTATTACTATCTAAGCTCCAAAATAGAACACTTTCTTATTTTCCTTTCTCAGAAATCATTGCTCTAGGCGCTTTCAGTGTTCACGTCCGCCAAAGGCTTTTATCTATTTCTCATGATATAACTGGTGCACTTTCCAACCATTTTCTATTCAGAACACCTTTGAGCAGCTGGAACAATTATCTTCCCGTATCCCTGACTGTCTTAGTGATAAATCCAACTAGGGATAGGGTGAAGTATCGAAGTATCAATATATTTTAGGAATCGGTATCGGCAAAAAATGAAAGATTCCGATACCAATACCAAATATTTTAAAGTAACTTAATCCCGTGGGCTTACATTTTTTTGAATGTTCAATTTCTTTGAAAACCACGAAACATTGTTTTTCTTGATTTTCCAATTTTTTAATTAATTAATTAATTACTAATTAACAGTTAATTGCTTTTTCTGGCTTATATTCTATATCTCTGTAACTACAGATCCGATTTTGACCAAATTAGGAGAGTTAACTCTTTGTATAGCATAGATCAGGATGTTATACTTAATTGTTCATTAATTACTCATTTAAATTATGTAATTTTTTATTAATATCATGTAATATTTAGCTACCTCGTTTCCGGATACTACTGTTCCAGAACATTGATATTCACGCCATTTCCTTCATACCATTTGCTTTGTTCTCTTAAATAGTTTATTTTTATTTTAATCCCTAATTTAATCTATTAGTAACAAATAAAGATGGTAACCGAGGTATATATATATATATATATATATATATATATATATATATATATATATATATATATATATATATATATATATATATATATATATATATATATATATATATATATATATATATATATATATATATATATATAGGTGTTCCTCATGATTCTATTTTTTCTCCTACTTTATTCTTACTTTTCTAAAACGACTCCCTCTGATTCATTCTTATGCTGACGACAACTTTCCATTCTTCTACGCATTTCAAATATCTTCAATTTTCCGATTCCATTCTTGCCGATATAGATGGGATTTTCCGGTAGGGCCACCTCAACCTTGTGAACTTCAAAGAATTGAATTTCACAAGGTCAACTCTACCAATACTCTAAGGTTTATATATATATATATATATATATATATATATATATATATATATATATATATATATATATATATATATATATATATATATATATATATATATATATAATATGTGTGCTTATAATTGTAGGTGGCGCTCCTGAGAGAGCCCGACCATTCTTACGAGCACATGATTTTACTGGATGCCTTCACTATTTAACATTAAATGGAGAACCACTCGGGCTCTGGAATTTTACAGAATCAGTTGGTTGCAGTGCTTGTAATGAAGGGTAAATATCTTTTAAAGTACTGACGTAGTTAAAAAGAGAATTTTGGTTTTGATTAATTTTCTAAAACTTTGTATTTTTAAAGCAGTTTTTTATTTATTTATTTATTTATTTATTTATTTTTTTTTTTTTGCAGATTTGAGCTTTATGTTGAAGAACAAGATAAAACAGCATTTGGTTTCAATGGAAAAGGATATTTTAAGGGCTATAATGTAATTAGGAGATCGAGGCCCTTTTATTCTGTTGTTCTAAGCTTTAAAAGTTTGGATGAAGACGCACTTCTCTTCTTATCTTATAATAAAGAGCAGGTAAGCACATTTCTTTTGTAAGTTGCAAGTAAGGCTGACCTAGTACCGGAATTTTCCGAACCGTACGAGGTTTGTCGTGCAACATCACCGCACTTCACCTCATCTCACCGTCATATATATATATATATATATATATATATATATATATATATATATATATATATATATATATATATATATATATATATATATATATATTAGAGGTGGACCGGATAGTAATTTTTTACTATCCGCGGATGCGGATGCGGTTGCGGATATTCAATTGCGGATATCCGCAGATGCGGATGCGGATGCGGATAGTTTAATTTTTTAAGAGTTTTTGCCATAGATTCTTGGAATTTTAAATATAATATCCAGAATCTATGTTACCAGGGTTTGGGACGGGGACCTAACTCTTGAACACCCCACCAACCTCTTTCCCCAACCTCCACCCATTTGGAAAAAGGTTATATATATATATTTATATATATATATATATATATATATATATATATATATATATATATATATATATATATATATAATATATATATATATATATATATATATATATATAGAGAGTAATTCAGTATTACCTTCACACTTCACAGTTTCACATATTCCATTTGAAGTTAATAATTGGTAAGTTATTTTTTAGAAATAAAAGCTTTTGGGCTCTTTCACGTGAAAGTTTGGTTCGCTTTTCGTCGTAAATGAGGCCTGCTCCACTGAAAAGACGCTCACTAGCAACACTAGTTGAAGGACATGCTAAATAAGTCCTTACCAGCTCAGCAAGAAAAGGGAAACTTTTGCAATTATCTCTCCACCAAACCAGTTGGTCTTTATCTGCCTCCAAACGTGGGAGTTTCAGATAAATTTTCAATAATCGATATTGTATCCTTTGACACTTCTGACTGTGATTCTTCATCGCTGCTGGAAGCTAGAAGATCTTTCATTGATTTAGCAATGCTTAAGCTAACAGATTTTGTTTCTTTTGTATCTGAGAGCTTTTGCTTTTTCTTGAAAGGCGTTATTTTAGCTGTTTCTATCATCTCATCGCATAAGCATCCTAATTTGATTTTAACATTCTGAGAAACAAGTGGTTTAAAAAATTTTGTTTTGTACCTAGGATCTAAAAAGGTTGCAATTGTATAAGCATCATCATTTTCCAGGTTTTCAAATCTGTCGTTCATCACCTTCATTAATGTTTCAGTCATCCTTGAAACTCCCTTAGACTTAATAACATTTGTTAACACAACTTTCAATGTTGAAACAAGTGGTATCACATCTGACAAACATGATTCAGCTGAACTTGTTAATTCAATGCAAGGACTTAGTTAATTTGTTAATTCTTCAAAAGGCTTAAGGATATTAATACAATTATTTAAAATGTCATTTTCGTCAGCTGTTAGAGGCTTTATTTTTGTGCTGCTTGAAGCATAAAGGCAAATGGCCTCATTAATTTCGCTCATCCTCTCAAGCATATGCAAACTACTATTCCAGCGTGTTTGAATATCTTGCATGACAGAAAGTGGACGAACATTTAATCTTGTTTTTATTTTCTTCAGCTCATTTTGGGCTACAACGGAGTGATTGAAATGCGTAGCAATTAACCTACATTTGGTTATTAAATCGGATACACATTTTTGACTCATAATTTAATTTTTAACTACTATCTGAGTTTGGTGTGCAAAGCAATCTACATTTTTCACTCTTGCCAGAGAAAGTGTTTTTTTTTTATATTTGTGCCCGAATCCCTGACTACGCAGTGCACTTCATTTAATGAAATCTTCCATTTTGTCAGCATCTTTTCAAATACAGTTTCAAGATAGTCGCCTGTATGGCGCTCAGAAAGAGGTTCTGCATTCAATACAAAGTTTTGCCTTTGAAAGTTTTTATCGATTGCATGATACGTAATTTTTTACTATCCGCGGATGTGGATGCGGTTGCGGATATCCAATTGCGGATATCCGCGGATGCGGATATTGGAAAAATGATGCGGATATCCGCAGTTGCGGATGCGGATGCGGATATCCGGTCCACCTCTAATATATATATATATATATATATATATATATATATATATATATATATATATATATATATATATATATATATATATATATATATATATATATATATATATATATATATATATATATATATATATATATATATACAAACTTTTTAAGTCTGCTCTACGAGGAATTGAAGCCTCACCTCTAGGCTGGTAAGACAGAGCGTTACCTCTGTACCACGAAAGTTGAAAAGGAAACCTCAAAAAGAAAGCTAATGAACAACTTATCAGGCACACATTCTCAAAGGGTTCCCCTGACTGCACCCTGGCACAGGGCAACGGGTCAAATATTATCCTCTCTCTCACAGACTATTAAATATAAATAGGCATTAAAACTACATGGAATATGGAGTTAAAGTATACAAACTTTGGTTCATGTCGCGTTAACGTTGCGTTTTTCTCTGACTCATAAAATATTTGGTTAATATGTAAAATGTAGGGTAAAAAAAAAATAACTTAGATGAATGTCAAATTTTTTTTTGTAAAGTTGAAGCATTATAATTTTAAAATTGCGTTTATATATATATATATATATATATATATATATATATATATATATATATATATATATATATATATATATATATATATATATATATATATATATATATATATATATATATATATATATATATATATATATATATATAATTAAAATTCAGCAATATCTTTCAATATTAAATCGAATACATTTTTCAATTCATTTGTTTTTCGCCACACAAACTCGCAGATTTATAAATCAACAATATTTCTGTGCATTCATTCCATTTTATTTTTTAGTTTTGTATTTAAAAACACTCCACGTACTCAACATTCTGATTATGTGCTCCAGTGTTGTGATCCACAATGTTTTGTGTATGATTACGTTGAATGGTTAAAATAATAACTAGAAAGAGAACTGATGTTACGGTACGATGCCCAAGATTCACTAATAATGTTGCTTCCTCTTTTTATAAATGTTTTAATACAATACACAAAAGTTTTTTCTGTTCTGTCAGAAACAGCATAAAGAAAAACTTCTTGAATTTTCCTGAAAATTCTGCCAAACATCCACTGCTGAGGAAATAGCCCTCCTTCATTATATTTTCATTTAGATAAACATACCTCATCTATTTCCACAGTCATTGTTTGGACCACCAATGGATATTGGATTAATAAGAATCGCATTAGCACATATCTGTGAAATAAATAAATTTTAAAACAGAAATTTAACCTTTCTTAACCTGATGCAATCTAGCCAAAATATTCAACTAACCTAATTTAATGTAACCTAACCCAATGTAGGTAACCATTGGCACGCGTGCCAAACGTGGAACGCCCTTAAATATTTTCTTTCACGTCTAACAGTTTTTTGAATTTCTGTTAAGTCTCTTAAAAGGAGTAGAATGACGGATGATGTTAGTTGTAACTGAAGGTTACTAAATATAAGCCCTATATAAAATCTCTGTCATCATTATTTATGAATGTTTAAAATCAGCAGTAGATTATCTGTAATAACCTTTTAGTATGTTTTAGTCATACAAATGTATAAAAGTTTTTCAAATACTCAAAATATATCAAATATATTCTCAAAAATTTTGGATGGCACGTGGAAAAATTTTGTTTCAGAGATTCAGCCAATTTTGGCACGCACTCTCAAAAAGGTTGCCCACCCCTGACCTAACCTAACTTAACCTATCCTAGCCTAACCTAACGTAACCTAAACTAACCTAAAAATACTAAAATGAATTTAAAAATGGTATAGTTAGATCCAGCACATCATCTCTGTATTTTGACTATATGCTGAAATTTATAAATATCAAAATTTATACGCGGAAAAGTAAATTTCACCACCACTGCCTGGTTGGTGATTATTGAATATTTATTGAAAATATAAGACAAAATATGTTGAAATGCAAAAAAAAAAAAAAAAAAAAAAAAAAAAAAAAAAAAGTTAATATCATCATCATTCACTGGTCGGTCGGGGGTACGGGATTTCGGCGCCCGTAGACAAATTATCGTGTGCCATTTATTTACGTTTTCACTGCTGAATTGCAATGCTATTTAATGTAAATTAAAATTTTCTTGATATATGCATGTTATTATTAATACCTATTATTATAATAAAAGAAGACAATGCATGACACAAGGACATTTGTCTACCCGTTAGTTTTTGTATTTACTTTTCCCTGCTCAAATATGGTGTTTTAATACTTTTCAACATATTTTATCTTTATATTTTCAATAAATATTCAATAATCACCGACCCGAGAGTGGTGGTGATTTTTACTTTTCCGCGTTTAGATTTTGTGATTTTTATAAATTTCCGTATATTTTGACTTAATATTTGCATTATAATCAAAATACAGAGATGTTGTGCTGCTCTATTACCTTAAAGATAATAAAAAATAACTCAAATTAAAGAAATAAAAATAGTATTAAAATTAAGGAAATATCTTACCTCGCGCAAGTAATTATTGAAATCAATACACCTCTCTTTAGAAATATTTATTTCCTCTTTCCAGAATTTTATCTTTCTTAATTCTTTTCTTCATCAATAAATGAAATTAATGATCATTGTAAGAGGCAAGGAAGAATCTTCAAGTTTGCCTTCTGCCTGGGAATTGACTATTTTTGCACGGTTTCTTTTTACATTCTCAAAGCAAACGCTTTCCGTACTGTTTTCTTTTATGGACTGTCCATTGCTGCATAATTTACCTAACGATATAATATTAAAATTTTGGAAATATCTTGGCTTCAATTTCATATTTTATATTATTTTGATTTGATATTTGTTAACCACTCCATGTTGTGTAATTTAGAGACATTAAAATGTATTAAACATCTAAAAAGTGGCTAGAAATTTCGAATTCCGGTCTAATTTTGGGCTTAGCCCTACAAAGGGGTGTTTCTAGCTAAATGCCTCTCTAACTCCTGTCTAATTTCCCCCCCCATTAGGGTGAAAAATCGATTATTTTTGATTAATTAGGGTTTTTTATCGATTATCATGAGAAAAATCTCTGCTTTTTCCCGATCTAGCTCCTTTCTAGCTCTTAGAAAGGCGCTAGAAAGACATGCGAAGATATCATTAGTTAATCTCTAAGAATATATATATATATATATATATATATATATATATATATATATATATATATATATATATATATATATATATATATATATATATATATATATATATATATATATATATATATATATATATATATATATATATATATATATATATATATATTATACTCACAACTTTTCCCACAAACGTGGGGTGTTGACTACCAGAAGTCACAACTTAACAGCATTCATCCCCTCACCAATCTTTTCCATTCATTCCTGTCCTCTGTCAGCCGCAAACCCTCCTCCCATCCCAACCCCCTTTCCCTCAATAAGTCCTTGACCCCACTTACCGAACCTCCTCCCCCTCACTCTTACACCTTCAACTTCCGATATAAACACCTTTTTAGCTAATCTCTCATCATTCATCCTACAAACATGCCCAAACCACCTCAGCATGTTCTGCTGAGCTCTCTCAACCATACTTCTTCCCCAAGCACATTGCTCCTTTATTCTCACATTCCTAACTCTATCTCTTCTACTTACACCACATACCGCTCTCAGACCTTTCATTTCGAAAACTTCTACCTTTTTTCTTTTTCTTGCATTTAACCTCCACACCTCGCTTCCATACATAACAACCGGAACACAACATCCCTCAAACATTTTCTTCTTCACTTCTCTTGTCAACCTTCCTCTCTTCCAAATATCCCTCAAGCCTCCCAAAACTTCTCCCCCTTTCTTATTCTATATCCAACTTCGTCACCCTCAAAATTCACACCCAGATATTTAAAAGAATTAACCCATTCCAATCTCTCCCTCCCCACCTTAATTAGCAATTCATCTCCCCCACCTACAACCCTATCTACATTCTCCCCATTTTTCATCCATAGCACTTTACTCTTTCCTGCGTTCACTCGTAAACCTAACTCATCACAACATTTTACAAACTCTTCCACCAAAACTTTTAAGCCCCCTTGTGACTCAGACAAAAGTACAACATCATCCGCATATAATAACACATTCACATTCCATATATCTTGATGATCATTCATTCTCACCCCTTTACCTTCTCTTTCCATCAACCTCACCACTTTATCAATAAATAAATTAAACAAACCCGGAGACATAACACAACCCTGTCTCAAACCATTATTCACCTCAAAAAAATCCGTTTCCATTCTATTTATTCTGACACACGCTCTACTATTCCTATAAAGTGATCTAATGCCCTCAATTACTTTCTCCTCAATTTCATACTCCTCAAAACCTCCCACAGTTTATTCCTATCCACCCTATCATATGCTTTCTCTAAGTCCATAAAACACATATACACATCCTTCCCTTTTTCTCTCTTTTTTTCTTCAATCATTCTTAAGGTAAAAACCTGATCCATACACCCTCTTCCTTCTCTAAAACCTCCTTGTTCTTCACAAATCATTTCATTAATCCCAATCTTATTCAATAATATTCTACCATACACTTTACCCACTATACTAAGCAAACTTATACCCCTATAGCTCCCACACTCAAATTTATCCCCCTTTCCTTAAATAAAGAAACTATACAGGCATCTTGCCAATCTTGAGTCACCTTCCCCATTACCCAACATAAATTAAATAACCTCATTAACCAATTTACTACACTTACCCCCCCTTCCACTAACATCTCACCACTTATCCCATCCAAACCTGTCGCCTTACTCCTCTTTACTTTCCTCAGAGCTTTACCTATTTCTTCTAACGAAATTCCACCATCAACCTCTTGGGTCAATCTACCCCTTTCTCTCTCCAGAACCTCTACTTCCCTCCTTACCTCATTCACATTCAAGAGCTTACCAAAATACTCTACCCATCTAGCTCTAACTTCACTTTTCACCTGTCTTATTTCTCCATCTAACCCTTTTACTCTATCACTCAAAACCTCCCTCTTATTCCTAACCTTATTCACCTCCTTTCAAAACATCTTACTCCTTTCTCTAAAACTCTCAACTATCTTATTACCCCATTTCTCATCTGCTCTTTCTTTCGCCCTCCTTACCTCCCGTTTGGCTAACCTCTTCTTTACCTTATATGATTCCCAATCCTCTAAACTTTTTGTGCTCAAATATTTTTCAAACGCTTCCTTTTTTTCCTTTACTACTATATTCACCTCCTCGCACCACCATTCCCCACCCTTTCTTCTACACTTTCCTCCCACCCTCCTCACCCCACATGCATTCCTTGCACTTTCTACCAATACCGTCTTAAACCTCCCCCACTCCTCTTCCACACCCCCTAAGACTCCTCCTCTTACCTCTTCCCAACCTATATTTAGCTCTCTTTTAAAATGTTCCCCTACTTTCCTTTCCTCCAGTCTTTCCACTCTCACAATCTCTACTCCCCTCCCTGAACATCCAATCTTTCTCCATCCCCCTTTCACTCTAATTTTGGCTAACACCAGAAAATGATCCGAAATTCCTCTGGCGGATCCCCTAAAAACATTCACGTCTGATAATTCATCCCTTATCTTCTTCCTAATACATATATAGTCTATCAAACCCCTTTCACCATTTACCCCACTAAACCAGGTCAACTTATGATTCAACTTTTAAATAAACCATGTATTCCCTATTATAAATCTATTAGCTTACAAATTTCTATTAAACTCTCTCCATTCAAATTTCTATCACCCACCCCGAAAGGACCCACCACCCCGCCTTCCATGTCTGTACCAACTCTTGCATTTAAATCACCTACTAAGCACACATTTACACCTGCCCCAAAACCCCCTAAGCAATCATTTAAGTTCTCCCAAAACACACTTCTTTCTTCTTCCCTCGCTCCATTCACTGGCGCATAAGCACAAACAAATACCCATTCCTCTCTATTAAACCTTAACCTCACCCATACAATTCTTGATGAAATTCTTACACACTCTCTCATACATTCCCACCATCTTTGACTCAACACTATCGCCATCCCTTCCCTAGCTCTCACTCTCTCACTAACTCCTGAAAACACCCCTTTAAAGTCCCCCAATTCAATCTCTCCTTTCCCTTTTAGTTTAGTTTCAGTCAACCCTAATAAATCCAACTTTTTATCCTTACATATCTCCGCAATTTCCACTTTTTTCAAATCATCATTCAAACCTCTTACATTCAAACAACCAATTCTACACACCACTGAACCCCTTTTTAACTCCATTCTTACTACTCTGGCAGTATTCGATTCGCGTCCCACCCACTGGAGGATTGAACCTTCTCCTCGCAGCACCCCTCCCCAAAGTTAATATAAAATTAATATATTTGAAGTTAAAATAAATATAAAATCAATATTTAAAGTTAATATAAAATTAATATATAAATGAAATCTACAAATATAAAATCAAACAACAACCTTTGACAAAAAAAAAATCAACCCTAAACCAATTAATATTATAAGACAGTTAAAAATTAACTATTAAACTATCAAAAACAAAACAAAACATATATATATATATATATATATATAATAAATATAATAATATATATATATATATATATATATATATATATATATATATATATATATATATATATATATATATATATATATATATATACTCTCACAGGAAAGCTTTTCACCCTGTTAGTGGAATCAGCATCTTTCTCCATCTGCTCTTAAAAATCTTCCCAGAGCCCTCCAAAAGATCATGTTTTTCGGCTCGTTGGTCTCAGTGCTGGTCCATGAGTCTTATCCAAACTCGGAGGTAGGGTTTTCACCCTTTCAGTAGAACCAGCATCGTTTTCCAACTAACCTATAAGCACTCTCTCCAAGAGCTATCCAGAAGATTGTGCTTCTCTTTCCAATGTTGGTTCTGTTGTTACAAGCCGTTAACAGAGTAATCACAAGGCATGGTGGATAGTCTTATCGTCCTTGCTTTTAGTTCTCCTCACCTGATCCGATCCTGTCGTCGATTTTTCAAACTCATGTTTTTAAAATTTAAATTCTTAAAGTTAGGGTTTTACTTTTTCATTAAAAACCGAAAGTACATGATCTTAAACGATTTGTTGCTCCTCTATAGATTTTGAGATATAATTTTATCGAAACTCATTTAATTTATTAATATATATATATATATATATATATATATATATATATATATATATATATATATATATATATATATATATATATATATATATATATATATATATATATATAGGTGAACTCGCCTTCAACTTTTCTATCCAGAACAACCTTGAGCAGTTGGTGCAACTCCCTACCCGTATCCCTGACCGTCTTGGTGATGAACCCAACATACTTGATCTTTTCTTAACTTCTAATCCTTCTCCTTATACTGTTAAACTCTTTCCTCCTCTGGGTTCATCCGATCACCTTCCTATCTCCGTATCTTGTTCTGTCTTCTTCAAGTCTTCCGCAAGAAAGGCCCCCGCCTTCGGCGAGGAGACGTCTGTGGCACTTCGGTGCTGCTAACTGGTCAGACTTGCGGTTGTACTTCTCTGATTTCCCATGGAATGATTATTGCTTTCGTGGGAGGGGTCCCTCGGAGTGTGCCGAGCGTATAACCGGGTGATTCTCTCTGGCATGGAGGCGTACATTCCATATTCTTTCCCTTCTACTAAACCTAACAAACCTTGGTTTAACTCTGCTTGTTCTCGCGCTATCCGCCGCAGGGATGCTGCCTTCAGAGATTACCGTCGTCTTCAAACTCCTGAAACTCATGCTACTTATATTTCATCCCGGAATCGTGCAAAATCTATTCTTCGAGATGCCAAAAACTCTTTTCTCCGCCGCAAATGCAATAATCTTTCTGGTTCTTCTTCATCTCGCCCTTTCTGGCATTTCGCAAAAAATGTCAACTCTAACTTTTGCTTCTTCCTCTTTCCCTCCTCTAGTATCTTCTGATGGCACAACTGCCATTTTACCTTCAACTAAAGCTGAACTCTTCGCTCAAACTTTTGCCTCTAACTCTACCTTGGACGATTCCGGAGCTATTCCTCCTCCTACAACCCCCTCCAACTCATTTATGCCTAACATTGTAATTTCTTCTAAAGATGTCCTTTCTGCTCTCTCTGAGCTTAACACTAAGAAGGCGTATGGTCCTGATGGTATTCCTCCTGCGGTTCTCAAAACTTGTGCTTCTGAGCTTGCACCCTGCCTTGGTAAACTATTTCGTCTTTGTCTTTCTACTTCGATCTTCCCTTCTTGTTGGAAACGTGCGCTCATTCAACCTGTACCGAAGAAGGGGGACCCTTCTCAACCCTCTAACTATCGTCCAATTTCTTTAACCTCCGTTCTTTCTAAAGTTTTCGAATCTATCCTTAACAGGAAGATTTGGAAACATCTCAATTCTTCCAATCTTATCTCTGATCGCCAGTATGGCTTTTCGTAAAGGACGTTCTACTGGTGATCTTCTTTCCCTACTTTCTGACTCTTGATCCTCCGCTCTTCGGGGTTTCGGTGAATCTTTCGCTGTGGCGCTAGACATATCGAAAGCTTTCGATAGAGTCTGGCACAAAGCTTTGATTTCCAAACTTCCCTCTTTCGGAATCTATCCTTCTCTCTGTGACCTCCTATCTAATTTCCTTTCTGGTCGTTCTATAGCAGCTGTTGTAGACGGCCACCGTTCCTCCTATAAATCTATAAATAGTGGTGTTCCTCAAGGATCTGTCCTTTCTCCAACTCTTTTTCTAATTTTCATCAATGATCTTCTCTCTATTACTTCGTCTCCTATACACTCCTATGCCGATGACTCCACCCTTCATTATTCCTTTCAATTTGAAAGACGTCCCTCCCAACAGCAGTTATTAGACGCAAGGAAGGATCCCTTGGAGAGCTGACCTCTGATCTATCTCTGATTTCAAATTGGGGCAGAGAAAACATGGTC
>SEYY01000052.1:82500-89257 GCA_009176605.1 Armadillidium nasatum | reverse complement strand
ATGTTCATAATGTAACTCGTAATAATTATGGGGGAGGAATTGCTTGTTATTACATTAACTATTTATATGTTACCCAGATAAAGGAGTTTACTGGCATCTTTGATGCTTGTGAAAGTCTGTGTATAGAATTGAGATCAGGTTCTTTTGGAACTTTAACGATCCTATGTATATATAGGCCACCTTCTTTAAAAGCTAGGTTATTCCTTGAATATATGTCTGGTTTCTTGGAACAGTTTGGGAAGTGTATAGTTGTGGGAGATCTAAATTTAAATTTGCTTGATTACAATAATGTAACAGTAATTGACTTTTGCTTGATGATGAAATCATTTGGGCTTTCTAATGAGGTAAATGTGGCAACATATGTTGATCCACGGAAAGGCTATGCATCTACACTTTTGAATCAAGTATGGCATAATTTTAAGAAAACAGGCAGAACTTTTATTTTTGAGGTACCAATTGCTGATCATCTTCCGGTGCTTGCTGTTTACAATTATAGTGTGGAGAAAGATTTGAATCTACAATCATTTAGGAATTTTTCTATAAGTGCAAAGAAGCTTTTTTGACTAACATAACTGAGGAGATGGGTAAGTTTAATATTTACAATGATGACCCTGGTAAATCGGTCTCATGTTTCATTAATCACTTGTGGCTATTATTAAATAAATACTTTCCTATTAAAAACAAAATTTTGTCGCAAAAAAGGATTTTAAAACCATGGCTCAATTCCAAATTGATAAAGTGCATTGATAAAAAGCATAAACTCTTCCCTTTTAAAGTATACACTTAAGTTAGTGGAAAGAAACTTTTATCGCAAAAAATTTTAAAAATCTAGTACCTCTGGAGAGGTATGGAGGACATATAGGGGAATGATAGGGGACTTTACTACTAAGAATAACTATGTAATAAAACACAATGGATCTACAGTAGTAGATGAGAGGGACTTAACGAAGTTATTTAATGAATATTTTGCTTTTGTTCATTCGCTCGAAAAGTCTTTGAATAATTACAATGAACAGATTCCTATTAGTATGACTTCCATGTATTTCAACCCAGCTACTGCAGATGAAGTAAGGGCTATAATTGGAAAATTAAAAGCCTCTAGGGCTGAATGACTTACCTACTAAATTTATAAAACTCTTCACTGATCATGTTTCAGTAGTGATTGCTAAACTTTTTAATTTATGTATTGAACATGGTATATACCCTGATGAGTTAAAATGTGCTAGGGTGGTCACAGTTTATAAAAATGGTAATGACTCCTTGCTACAGAACTATAGACCGATATCTATTTTGAATGTTATTGCTAAAATCTTTGAAAAACTTATATACACGAAACTGAACAATTATTTTTCTACAAACGGGTTATTTTCTTCCAATCAATTTGGATTTACAAAGCATAGAGATACCTCACAGGCAGTTATCCTGAGTAATATTAATGCACTAAATGCTTATATAAATAAATCTTATGTTATTGGAGTATTCCTTGACTTTAGTAAAGCTTTTGACACTAGATCACGATATATTATTACATAAATTGCATAGATATGGCCTGAGAGGTGTTGTTTATGATTTTATGAGGTCATATCTGGCTAATAGAACGCAATATGTTCAAATAAAAGACTGCAAATCTTCTCCAATAGTAGTAACCACAGGGGTTCCACAGGGCAGCTGCCTTGGACCATTACTATTCAATATCTATACTAATGATTTAAACTTTTTATTAACTGATGTTAAAGCCATTATGTATGCTGATGATGTTGTTTTTTTTTGCAGAGTCTGGATCGTTGGATTTGTTGACTTCATTTGTTGAACAGAAATTGCATAGTGTTTATGACTGGTGCAAATTTAACAGGCTGGTTCTGAATGCTAGTAAAACTAAACTTATTAGGTTTACACCTTTTACTGTTAATATTTGTAATATTTGTATAAATAGGGATGAAATAGAATTCGTGAACAGCTTCAAGTACCTTGGAGTTGTTGTAGATAAAAATTTGAAATATCATGACCAAGTTAATCTGATGAGCAATAAAACACTCCGATTAGTTGCCATTACCCACCGTATTAGGAAATACCTTGATCTAAAAACAGCAAAAACTATGTACTATGCCTTGGTTTATTCCTCCCTGTTTTACTGTATTGAGTCCTGGGGGGTTATATGGTCTCATCCTTAGAAGGGATCGAATACAGATTTTCAGAACAAGCTAGTTAAAAATCTCTTTGGTACATTTTTTCCTTCATGTTCAACTCTAGAACTTTACAAGAGGCTGAATATATTAAGAGCTCGGGAAATCTAAAAATTGAGAGTAACTGTAATAATCTATAAGACTTTAAACTATAGTTATTTTCCAGAAATTAGACCATTCCTGTGTAATAGTGATGCCACGTACTCTGTGAGAAATTTTAACGATATTAGGGTCCCATATCCGAGGGTTGACGCTGTAAAGCTAAACTTTTTGTATACAGGACTCTCGGTTTGAAACTCTCTTCCATTAACAATACGTGAGGCTCCCAATGTGTTGAAATTTAAAAATGATCTTAGGATCTATTTTTTGGGGCAGTATTAGGGGTTGCTGGGGGAATATATATCGTTGCCTGATGGAATCTTTATTTCCTCTAAATGGCTGTCTCATGGTAATTGAACTTTTTGCTGTAAAATTAATGATTTTGTATATATTTACAATGAATTTATCACAATGTATTTTTTGTACTTTATATGTTTATGTATAAAAAGATGTAATTGCCTGAGATATAATAAATCTATCTATCTATCTATCTATTATTATTATTATTATTATTATATATAATAATAAACATTATTATTACCATGATTAATTTAATTATTATTATTATTATTATTATTATTATTATTATTTTTATTATTATTATTATTATATATATATAATATATATATATATATATATATATATTATATAATATATATATATATATATATATATATATATTATTTATTTATTTATTTATTTTACCATTCACCTTTTCCACTCTCGTGGGGTGGTGCCCGTCACAGTTCGCTCACACATACCCACATCCACACTCTATCTCCCCTTCCCCCTCACCACTGCCCTCCACCTCACTCTGTCCTCTGCGGCTCTCCTACCTTGTTCCACATTCAAACCTCTCTCTCCCAGTATCTCCCTCACCCCATCCATCTACCTCCACCTCCGTCTTCCCTCCCCCTTCCTCCTTCTATCTCGGATCTCATCACTCTACCCACCATCCTATTCTCATCCATTCTACACATATGCCTAAACCATCTTAATACACCCTCTTCCTCGCTACGCACAATTCCCCTCTTTCATTCACACATCTCTCTTATTCTTTCGTTTCTGATTCTATCTACTCTCCTTAACCCACATATAGCCCTCAATCCTTTCATCTCAAAAACTTCTAATCCTTTCCTAATCTGAGCATTCATTACCCATGTCTCACACCCATACATTGCAGATGGTAGACACATACTCTCAAACATTCGTACCTTTATTTCCTTTGATATTCTTCCCTTCTTCCAAACTTCTCTCAGTACCCCCATCACTTTCATTCCCTCCGTCACTCTATTCTTTATTTCCCCATCCATCCCTCCTTTCCCCTCCACAAACATTCCCAGATATTTAAGCTCTTCTACCTCCTCAAATTTCTCTCCCCCCACCTCGAGACCATCCCATTCCTCCCCTCTTGCTGCCTCATCCCTGCCCCCGATCCTCATCACTTCACTCTCTGTCGAGTTTACCCTTAATTCCTTCGATGCACATTCCCTAACAAACTCCTTCACCAACATTTTCAGCTTCTCCCTAGATTCAGCATCTAACACCGCATCATCCGCAAACAACAAGACACTTACCTCCTATTCCCCCTCTCTACTTCTCAACCTAATACCCTTCCTTCCTTCTCCATCCCCCTAACAACATCATCCATTAACACATTAAACAACTACGGAGACATAGCACACCCCTGCCTCAGTCCAACTCCCACTTTAAACCCTTCAGTCAGTTCCCTACTCACCCTCACCCTTACTCTACAGTTCTCATAAAATGATTTAATTCCATTCAATAATCTACCTCTCACTCCCCTCTCCCTTAGAACCTTAAACAATTTCCTTCTACAAACTCTATCATACGCCTTTTCCAAATCCACAAAGCATACATAACCCACTCTATCTTTCTCACGCAATTTCTCACCAATCATTCTCAGTGTAAACACCTAATCCATACATCCCCTACCTTCTCTGAAACCTCCCTGTTCCTCCCCCACTCTCTCTCTCTCTTGTCAATTCTTTCACTTTCGATACTAAAACTCTCTCATAAATTTTCCCTACTACACTCAACAAGCTTATCCCCCTATAATTCCTACACACCATCTTATCCCCCTTCTCTTTATATATCGGCACTATACAAGCATCTTGCCACTCCTGAGGCACTTTTCCCTCTCCCCAACACACATTAAACATTCTCACCAACCAGTCAACTATCACTCCCGCTCCCACCCTTATCATCTTCCCATATAAACCATCCATTCCTGCCGTCTTTCCCATCTTCACCTTTCCCACAGCTACTTTTACTTCCTCTCTACTAATACTCCCATCTTCTTCTAACATCCCCTCATTATTCCCACTACTCCCTATATATATATATATATATATATATATATATATATATATATATATATATATATATATATATATATATATATATATATATATATATATATATATATATATATATATATAATATAATATATATATATAAAAACAATTTATACACGTATATATATTCACAATACACTGACATAATGTTCAAATGAAACTTAAAAAAAGATTTGAGTTCTTGATACTATTTCTAAATATTTCAGAAACTGAAGGCCCCATATATCCAGCTGACACCTCTGGAGGAGAAGTTGGAACAAACCTTGGATAGCTGGGCTGCAGTAAATGCTCACCACAGTACCCCTCTCACTAGGAACCTGTTTCCGAGTGAATACCAGGAGGTGTGGGTGGACTTGTCTGTTAAGAATAATACCCCATTAGCCAGTTCAGCGAACGTAGAGAGGTTGTTTAGTCAAGGCTCTGATATTGAAAGACCAAAGAGGGCAGCCATGTCATCCAACAATTTTGAAAAATTTGTCTTTATGAAAGGGAATATGACCCTGTTCAGAATATAAGAGGAGAGATAAGAGGAGGAAGAGATCATAGATAATTGAATAAATAAGATTAAATCTGTCTAATTTTTTGTTAAATATTTGCATTTTTCAAATAAAACAAAAATAATTCATCTTTACATATTTGCGCTTTTCTTTTTTTTTTTTTTTTGCCCTCCTAAATTTGCGCTTTAAAAAAAATTTGATTTGCGGACATGTGCGCTTTTGCATTTGCGGAATAAATTTTTGTAAAAATGTGCGCTTTTGCGCTTGCGCACTAAGTTTTTCCAATTTGCGCTTTTGCGTTTGCGCTCTAAAGTTTAAAATTTGCTCCCACCTCTGATATATATATATATATATATATATATATATATATATATATATATATATATATATATATATATATATATATATATATATATATATATATATATATATATATATATATATATATATATATATATATATATATATATATATATATATATATATTATATATATAAAACTTCAATTTCTCTATTTTAAATGTAAAATAAATAATAAATTTAAATTATTAAATAAATAAATAAAAAAATAAATAAATAAAAAAAAGAAGAAAATAAGTACTTAATGTATGAGCCACTTTGACCTTGAATTTGACCTTGAATTTTGTGTGTACTTAGTAACAATATTACGCACACAATCAACGCACATAAAGGACGTACACGATCCTTCGAATAAGTATTTGACTGTAAGAAAATTGTTAATAAAACCACA
Source organism: Armadillidium nasatum (assembly GCA_009176605.1). Lineage (NCBI taxonomy): Eukaryota > Metazoa > Arthropoda > Malacostraca > Isopoda > Armadillidiidae > Armadillidium > Armadillidium nasatum. The sequence goes on along the minus strand of SEYY01000052.1, from coordinate 83,350 downwards.
TATGAATGCTTGTGTGTGTGTGAGCACGTTTGTGTATGTGTGTGTACATTTGTGTGCGTGGGTGGGTGTGGACGGGAATATTAGCATACATGGCCTCTCGTTTATAATGTAATATATGGCTTTTATTGCTTACGCATCGTAATAAATAGTGTTCATACTTAATGTATACACATACACACACACACACACACACACACACACACACACACACATATAATAATATATATATATATATATATATATATATATATATATATATATATATATTATATATATATATATATATATATATATATATATATATATATATATATATATATATATATTATATATATTTTTATTATATATATATAATTATATATATATATATATATATAATTAGTGATGTATGTGATATTTGCATCCGCATCTGCATAACATCCGCATTCGCAGTTCATCAATCTGAAATATCTGCATCCGCAATTATTAAATGTGGAATGTTGCGGAAGTATAAAATTTTGAAAGTTATTAATTTGTTGACTGTTTGATTAATTTTTTGGATAGCATGAATAAAAAAATTATTTTATATATATATATATATATATATATATATATAAATATATATATATATATATATATATATATATATATATATATATATATATATATATATATATATATATATATATATATATATATATATATATATATATATATATATAATATATATATATATATATATATATATATATATATATTATATATATATTATAATCATCCCTTCCCCCTCTTATTCACTCTGATGGTTCTGTTGCTAACACTCCAACCGAAAAGGCTTATCTCTTCCTACTTCTTCTCCTCCTCTCAGATA
>SEYY01000052.1:65000-67500 GCA_009176605.1 Armadillidium nasatum | reverse complement strand
TTTGAAAATTTTGAATTTGAATTATGTATTGAGAGAAGTTATAGGTGTAGTTTTTATTTATTTATATTTTTTTTGTCCAGAAAGGTAAATTTTCCAAAATTTAAAAAAAAATATTCTACAGCTGGACAGAAAAGGGCATATAATTTTTTTGAAAAAGAAAATATAAAAAAACTGTTACGATACGATTGTAGCTAATAGATTTGTGAATATACAGTTTAATTTTCAGGTCATTTCGACTAGTGGTTTTTCCCCGCTATTCACTTTTTTTCAAGGATAAATTTTTCAAACAACTTTCAAACTGTTGTAGATACAAAAAAAAAATTAAATAAATAAAATAAAATAAAATAAAATAAAATAAAAATAAAAAACCCGTCAGAAATCGCCTTTTTTCGGTGCGTTGAAATGCACATACCCGACAGATTTTATAAAAACCTGTCAAAAATTTAAAAAAAAAATTTTTCAAATTGACCCAACCGTTACCGTCGAACATCACTCCCAAGTATTTAAACTTATTCGCTTGTTTAAGCCTAGTCTCCTCTATGTTCACAATTGTCTCATCTCTTTCCCTTGCTATTACTTTTATTTCTGTTTTCTCTCTGTTTATTCTCACGCTTATTGAGTTTAACACATCATTCCAACTATTCACAGCTTCTTGCAGTTCCTCAATTCTTGATGTTATCACTGCCGCATCATCCGCATATACTAACGTGTGTTCTCTATTCTCCCTTATGCAAATTCTTATAAGACAACTGTCCACGTACAGTGCGAAAGGTTATGGTGATAATACACTGCCTTACCTCACTCCGGTTTTCATTCCAAACCATTTCTCGCTTCCTCCTCCACTGATCATATTTATGGGTTTTCTGTATATGCTTTTAATAGCTGTTATTGATTTCTCTGGAAAGTTGTACACTAGGTTTTCTAATACTCTCCACAGTCTTTCCCTTTTTATTCTTTCGAAAGCTATTTCTAAGTCTAGGAATGTTGCATATACTTTCTTGTTACATTCTATGTTTTTCTCCGTTAGCATCTTCGTATGGAATGTGAAGTCTGTCGTGCTTTTCCCTAGTCTAAAACCGTTTTGCCATTTTCTAATTTTATCTTAAACCTAAATCTTCTCTGTAATTTCTACATTTCCTTCCATCCCCCTTTTTATGTATTGGGCAGATTACTATTTCCTTCATTCTGTTGGTATTTTTACTTTCTCCCATACCTTGTTGAATATCTATGTTAACCATTTAGTTATACCTTCCCCTGTCTTGAATAACTTGCTATTCAAGCCATCGTTTTCTGCACAATCTCCGTTTCTCAACATTTTAATTGCTTCTCTCACCTTTTCTATCTGAATTAATCTGATTTAATCCTGTCCTTGTCTTTCTCTCGGGGATGCCTCTACTATTTCTAAATCTTCCTCTACATCCACATTCAGCAACTCTTCAAAATATTCTCTCCATCTTTCCGCCACCTCTGTCTCTCTCCCTCTTTATTCAAAAGCACATACGTTTCGGGTTTTTTACTTGCTTTCATGGTCTTGGTCATTCCATATACAAGTTTTCTTGTGCCCTTCAATTCTCTTCCTATTCTGATCCATGTGGTCTCTTTATTCCTTTTTTTCACATTTTCTGCATAATTTCTAGCTCTCACATATTCTCTTCTATTTTCCTTTGTTTTTGTCTCCATCTATTTACTCTATTCCTTCTTCATGAGTTTCAAGCTCTTATTAACCTTTTCTTTCCATTACGCCGTCCTCTTTCTCCATAATCCTAAACTTTTCTTCCTTCCTATCATTTCACTCGTTCTACTGTCTTTCTTTTCTATCATTTCACACCCTATGAATACTTCTTCACTGAAGGCCTCCCAGGTCTCTTCCACAGTTTCCTGTTCTACTGTTCTTCTTTCATATTCCTGAACAATTCTTTCATTAAATTCTTCTGTAACTCCCTCCTCCCTCCGCTTCTCCAAACAGTATCTCTCTCTCTTACTTTCCTTCGGTTTTTTCCCTGACTTCCACCTCAATTTCTCCAGTATCAATTATTACCAATAATAATAATAATAATAATAATAAAAATAATAATAATAATAATAATAATAATAATAATAATAATAATAATAATAATAATAATAATAATATAATAGGAATTAATATTATTATCAATTATTATTATTATTATTATTATTATTATTATTATTATTATTATTATTATTATTATTATTATTCTTATTATTATTATTATTATTATTATTATTATTTTATTATTATTATTATTATTATTATTATTATTATTATTATTATTATCATTATTATTATTATAATTATTATTATTATTGTTTTATCATTATTATTATTATTATTTCTATTTTTATTATTATTATTATTATTATTATTATTATTATTATTATTATTATTATTATTATTATCATTATTATTATTTATTTTTAATATTGTTTTTATATTATTATTATTATTTTATTATTTTTTATGATTATTATTATTATTATT
>SEYY01000052.1:57500-60000 GCA_009176605.1 Armadillidium nasatum | reverse complement strand
TATCAATTCTTTAAAATTGCTTGCATCATTATGTACATATTTCAATTTTTACTCTTCGCCTAATTATAATATATAATATTATATATAATATATATATATATATATATATATATATAATATATATATATATATATATATATATATATATTATATATATATATATATATATATATATATAATATATATATATATATATATATATATATATATATATATATATATATATATGGGTGTTAAATTTTCGATGTTGATTTTTAACACAAATTTTAAAATTTCTTTATTATGATAATATGGTTCAATTTATGGAACAAAATACGATCGGCGGCACACCTCCATCCAATCCAAATTTTCGATACAAATGCCTTAATGTGCCGAATTATCTCACTTTAGCTCTTGAATTTTCTTATCGACGTACACCTTTTCTTTATAACCCCTCCAATCAAATCACATGATGGCGGCCATCGTTAGATAACACGGCCATTGAATTTTCGCAAAATATGCAAGTGGCACCGTCCTGTTTATCTTCCATCCCCCCAAGAACACCATTCACATTGACCGGCATTTTGAAAAAAATGATCATGTGCATTGGTTTTTTCACTCTTGGATTAGCACCAAATACTTATTGACGAATCCAATGCCTCATCTGATGATTTTTCATTGAATTGCATTTCTTGCCCATTGACACTTAGGCTTTAGTTCTTGAATTGCTAAATGCAAGTCTATGCATAATTTCATCAACGACTCGAGTTGAAGTATGGCTCCTCAGCCAATAACACAGTCTTACGAGCATGCACTGTCTTTTCAAATTGCCAAATTTTTTCACGATTTTCCGATACGCACATTTGGACGATTAAATTGACCAAAAAATCACGAATGCACGATATGCATTTTGATTTGAACGCCCATTTTCATAATAAGCCTGAATAACTTTAACACGTTGCTCCATTGTGTATCTTTCCATGTTTCAAATTGAGTAAGTCTGAAATTAAAAAAGTCAAATGAAATGCAGTAAAAAACTTGACGTTTAGTGTGGTTCACATTCAACATCGGCCCATACAATTTAACCACCCTATATATATATATATATATATATATATATATATATATATATATATATATATATATATATATATATATATATATATATATATATATATATATATATATATATATATATATATATATATATATATAGGCTTAGGTTAGATTGTTTCTGAGTTTCGATATTTTTTTATATCGATATTTTTTTATGTCGATATTTTATTTTAATCGATACTTTTATACCTATTTCTTTATGGTCCTCGGGTAGTATGTCGTGCAACGTTCTTGTGTAGGTTAGGCCTCTTTTACGGCAACTTCTTGTGTAGGTTAGGCCTCTTTTACGGCAACTTCGGTAGTTCAGGTTATGATAAGTCGAATTAGGTTCTGCTAGAAAATAAGTAATAATATTGTGTGTATGTCTGCTGTAATAGCCTCTAATTCTCGCCAACGTTCTTGTTTAGGTTAGGCCTCTTCGATATTTTCGATTATCGATATTTTTCTGACAATCGAAAGTCAGAAACAATATATATCTTTACCATATATATATATATATATATATATTATATATATAATATATATATATATATATATATATATATATATATATATATATTATTATATATATATATATATATATATATATATATATATATATATATATATATATATATATATATATATATATATATATATATATATATATGGTCCAGTGAATAGGTTGACGAGTCGAAAAATGGGCAAAATGAGTTAAGTGCACTGTAATTATCTCCCAAGCCCTCTGCCCACTGTGAAGAAGTCTCTAACTCAGAGCTCTAATACTTTCCGAGTTATAAAGATGCGAGTTTCTTAATATCTCGTAGAATAGTGCGCGTTCTCGGTTGAAATCAACTTACTATACTTCAGTGAGGCGTGAATCACGGGAACAACGAGAGAAGTCGAATTATTATTATTATTTTTTAAGTTTCATTTCTCTAATACCTAACTATCATTTAAGTAAACTCAAGATCCTAAAAAAAAAAAAAAAAAAAAAAAAAAAAAAAAAAAAAAAAAAAAAAAAAAAAAAAAAAAAAATTATAAAAAGGATGGTGAATAATTAGGTAAGTGCGATTAAATACCATACCATAATTAGGTAAAGTATGGTGAATAATTTGGTATGCAATAGTGAACAATCAATTAACTACAATAAAATCGTAAAAAGGGTTTCAGTAAATTAATTATTCTTCAAATCATTAAATTTAGAAACTCATTTGAGTCACAATGATCTCAACTACATTTATTTTTTCAAAAACTGGATTTACAGGAATAGTTCAAAGGTAAAAAAGTGCTGCCATGAAAAGTTCCGATTTTATACTTTTCAACTAATTCTGTGTGACCAAAGATATACAGCAACGGCCGTCAAAGAAGAATTGAAATCAGGGATCGAATTTCTGTGGTGTGAATTTGTGTCATGGGCTAAAAA
>SEYY01000052.1:37500-55000 GCA_009176605.1 Armadillidium nasatum | reverse complement strand
TTTCGGCACCCCAATACTAAAATTGCTTTTTTTATTTGATTTCACTATAATTTTTATTATTTTTAACTTTTATTATAATTATTATAATTATTATTAGCCATTTCGGCAAGCCAATACCGAAGTTGCCTGACCGTTTCCAAAGAGTGATATGAAACTAGAGTTTGAAGGGTGGAAGTTTAATTATGGGGGAACGTATCAAAAATTTTACCCTATTTTTAGATTACGAATTTCATGTTATAATTTAACAATTTTTGCATCGAAAATTGATTAGCTGAAGGGATTATTATTATTATTATTATTATTATTATTATTATTATTATTATTATTATTATTATTATTATTATTATTATTATTATTATTATCGTTGTTGTCGTTGTCATCGTTTTTGTTGTTGTCCCTCGGACTGTAAGCTTGTAGGAGCGATATAAAACTTAATTTGTGCAGAAGGATTATCATCTCCGCCATGTGAATGGACACATATATAGTATTGTCTGTTATAGGAAGTTTACTATTTCAATACATTACCTAATTGTACTGTTTGACCGACTCACCAGCTAGGTGTGGTTACACAATTTAAGTGGTGCCGAGCGGAAAATTGTTGTGCTCGGGCTACCTTAGTTTGTGGGAAGGATATATATGTATACAACAATTTTAATATTCACATATCTCTAAATTCACGACTAACTCTAACAACTGAACATTCTTTCCCACATTCATAACATATTCCTCTCAAATCCTTCAACTTACAGAAAGTCAGATACAACTAACAACCGAGTAGACTTGAGCTTTGAAGTTGGGCTGATCCTAACAAGCCTAAAATTTACCAGTATCTACTCCTGATCAGCAAAACATGTAACATATTTTCCTGCTGGCTAAAACGTTTGGCTGAATCAGATCTGTTATGGAGAAGTGGTAAAATTCCCAATCTTGTATATGGAACCATGAAGGATAGATGGCGCAATGCTCCTCATTGTTTGGATCCCTATTGTTCTGCGGTAGTTATAAAAAGATACCAATATATCAATATATACATTTTTTTGTCCATTATTTTTAATGGAATAATAATTTTCATGTACCACTGTAGTTGTATTTGTAGAAACTTATCGAGTACATTTGAATGATTCTTTGTTGATAAGGAAGAAAAAGAAATGTTCCAGTCATTACTATTAAGATACTTGATGGAAGCGCACAGCAGTTAAATGTAGAATTCGAAAGTTATACAGAACAGATGTGTGCATATGTAGAAATAAATCTTATTAAAGGAGTTAAACAGGTATAAAAGCATACAGAAAAAATGTTTAGAAGAACAAGATGTCCATTTTTATAGCGGTAAAATAATGTAATGCAATAACTTGCAGGAGAAATAGATTGGAGATAATTGGAAGATTTTACTAAGTGTTGACATGGAAGTTGTTAACCCCATCCTTCATATAGCATTAGGAGATTAATCTCTAACCGGATATGGGACGAGTACTTTACAATTGCATGAAAGATTTTACTAAGTATTGACATGGAAGTTGCTAACCCCATCCTTCATATATCGTTAGGAGATTAATCTCTAACCAGATATGGGACGAGTATTTTGCAATTACATAAAAGATTTTACTAAGTATTGACATGGAAGTTGTTAACCCCATCCTTCATATAGCATTAGGAGATTAATTTCTAACCGGATATGGGACAAGTACTTTACAATTGCATGAAAGATTTTACTAAGGTATTGACATGGAAGTTGTTAATCCCATTACTCATGTAGCATTAGGAGATTAAACTCTAACCGGATATGGGACGAGTATTTTGCAATTGCATGAAAGATTTTACTAAGGTGTTAACATGAAAATTGTTAACCCCATTCGTCATATAGCATTAGATTAGGAGATTAAACTTTCACCGTATATGGGGCGAGTACTTTGCACCTGCTTGGAAGATTTTAATAAGAAGGGAAATCAATTGTTATGAATTACAGAAATTTGAGGATTCTTCAGAACTTTAACCTCCCAGTAGCCTGTAAAGATATTAAAGCAATGTGATCCTCCAAAGTATAATAACGGAAAAAAGCAAAATAATAATAATCCGAACAAAATGGATGTTGAATGAATATATTTGAACAATGTTAAATTTATATGCAAGACGGTTTCGGGTTGATTAACGATAGAACGGAGTGTTTGAAATATTGCAAACAACCATTTTTTCTCTGCTTCTATTAAAGAATTGACCAAGTTCAGAAGTCAATCACATATATAAATAAAATTCCTAAATATGCTAGTTGTCATTAAGTTGAATAGCTTTGTAAAAGGAAAAAGTATCATAATGCTTTTAGACTTTAATAAAGAATATTCATATCTAGATAGAATTTTCAGGTGGAAGAGCCTAAACATTCTGAATTTTAGCTTTTAAAACCTCAAATTCTGCATATCTTCTTCTCAAGCACGCCTCCAAATTTCCTAACCCTTTCGTTGGCCCTGGCCTCCCAAATGTTATCAACATAAATAGATATAAAAGCAGGAGAAATAGATTGGAACAATTGGAAGATTTTACTAAGTGTTGACATGGAAGTTGTTAACCCCATCCTTCATATAGCATTAGGAGATTAATCTCTAACCGGATATGGATAATGTTTGCTAATGCGTTTCAAGGAAACTGGTAGTTCTGTTCAGGTTGCAATAATTATCATGTATTTATTAAGACTTTATAAGGGTCTTATCAAGGTTTGCACCGAGTACCGTTCTTGCAGTTCTTACACATATGGTGCTCAAGTTCCACCCATCATTTAAAGAAGGATAATTCGAAGGCTAATAAACTTACAAAAATAAAGTTGACTTTGGTCCCTGGAATGTGACTTGGGTGCTTTATTTCTCTTACCAAAGGCACTAAAATGACAGGTGCTCGAAGAGATTAACCTCTTACTTTCCATTACTGCTGTTACGCACTCGTAATATAAGGTATACAGGATCTTCATGAATTCTGAATAGATATTGGTAAAACCAGGCTTTTTCGTTGTGGTAGCTCTTCTATTCCATTAATGAGGATTTTTTTTGGAATTCATTTCCCCTTTCTTTTCGTACTTAACTTTCCTCCCATTAAAGCCCATGCTATGCCCACATGAACGGTTTTGCCTTAGTTGCTTTATTTCTTTTTTATTGTTCTTATAAGTCCTCTCTCCTTTTAATATGAGGCATACGAGTGAGAGGTAGGAAAAGGGAGTAAAAAGAAATGATTGTTGATATCATAGAAAGAGAGTCATTAATAGGCTTAAAAATTGAGTTGAGAGCATAAATCTTAAACCGTCCTAAAAAAAAAATCATAGAGAAGGATGAAAACAAGACAAAGGAATTCCAAGCAACATATTTTTTTTTTTTTAACATAAAACTGAGAAAATCTTAGGAATATTTATCAAAACAGAGAACAATGGGTTAAAGGTCAAAGGCATAGAAAAATAGACCCCCAGCTGAATGTTTCTTACTGAAGTCATATTGGTGACCCCGGATATTATAAGAGGATATAAGATTTTTCCAATAGGATAGAAAGAAGTCTGAAAAATGGAGGAATATATTTAAAAGTTTCAGAAGGGTTACCTTCTTTCAGAAAAGCGGGTGAACAAGTTTACAATTTCGGTTTCAAAAAGATAGAAAAGGTAGAAGTTATATATATATATATATATATATATATATATATATATATATATATATATATATATATATATATATATATATATATATATATATATATATATATATATATATATATATATATATATATATATATATATATATATATATATATATATATATATATATATATATATATATATATATATATATATATATATATATATATATATAATATTATTTTTAAACTCTACTTAGAAATATTTTGTTTCACATATTTCATATTTATTCCTTTCAAAACAATAAGACAATTTAGGTCAAATTCAAAAAGGACAAACTTCTGGACTAGGACTTTGTAGGACTTTGTTCAGAAAATTCCTCCAAAATTCGCTTGGTATTTAATTTTGGAACTATTTTATAATTTTAACTACCTTAATGTTCGAATGGTAGCTTCACATTTTTTTTTTTTTTTTTTTTTTTTTAATGTCAAATTTTATTTTTAGTTGAAAGTGTTTGTGAGGGGATGTTGAAAAGTACTATTTTTATTTTTTATGATTTGTTTTAATTATGTTTTATTATGTTAAGTTAGATTTGATGGGAAATGTGTCGTTCAAGTTAATATTTTTTTTCCTTAATATATAGAAACTAAGACGAATTGACCTGAAATAAATTTTTTTCGGTAAAGCGAGCCGCGGAAAACGATTCTGTATACTAAAAATACTAAAAAAAATTTTTTGAAAAATAAGTATGAGTAATAATTACGATCATTTAACAACACATCGTACGACTTCAATGGCGTCTGGCTTCGCAAAACCAGGTTGCTGCATCAGAGCCGGGGAAGAAATTTAATAATTTTATGGTTATTTTGGAGCTAAAAAAAAAAAATAAAAAAAATAAAAAATATTTCTTAATACATTGAAAGTACAAAGACGAAATATTATGAAACAAAGTAAATTATGCATATTCAATTGTTTACAAATTTTTTTAAACATTATTATTATGTTCTGAAAAACCTTTGCGTTGGCTAGGTTAGGCCTATTTACTGGCTGTTAGGCGTACTTTTACCCTTTAAGTTCAGGTTAGGTTAAGTCGAACTAGTTTGTAGATCTAACAAACTAATTCGACTTAACTTAACCTGGACTTAAAAGGTAAAAGTGCGCCTAACGGTCATAAAATAGGCCTAACCTAGCGAACGCTGGGTCTTTCCTATTGATGCCACATAATTAAATATGTAAATAAATAAAAAAAAATTTAAATTTACGTAATTCACTTTATTTCGTAATATTTGGTTTGTAATTTAATAAATAAAAAAATATATATTTTTTAAAAACTTTTTTTAGCTCCGAATTAGCTCTAAAATTTCTATAACTTCCTCCCCTTCGCTGATGCAGCAACCTGCTACTGGGAGCCAAATGATAATTCGCCATTGAAGTCGTACGATGTGTTGTTAAGTTCTCGTATACGTATTACTCTTTGTTAATTAATTTTTTAAATTTATTTTAGTGGTTTTGGGATACAAAATCGTTTTCCACGGCTCAATTTACCGAAAAATAAATGACTAGAGTTTAGATCGATTAGTCTTCGTAGTTTTGATTATGTTAATTTAGGTTAGGTTTGGTTTATTTAGTTTAGGTTAGGTTATTGCTTAAATTGCTAAAATTAGAATTTTTTAACGATTCCAAAGCATTGGTGAAATTTTTTGATAAAGATCCCATATATATATATATATATATATATATATATATATATATATATATATATATATATATATATATATATATATATATATATATATATATATATATATATATATATATATATATATATATATATATATATATATATATATATATATATATATATATATATATATATATATATATATATATATATATATATATATATATATTGTGGCTCTATGTCACAATTTTCTTTCTTTTCCGTGACACAACGGTACAATGGCGACGCCAATAAAATTGTTAATGGTGCGATTTTTTCAATAATGATAAAGAAAACGAATATTCATACATGTATCGCTGTGCCAACGTTACACCTACATGTGTATGCGATTTCATACGCTCATGTTATCGAATATAACAAAGATAAAGCCTAACTGCGGCTTTAACTGAGTGTGAGATAAATTCTCATATTAATTTATTATAATAAATCATTATACTGATAAAAGAAGCTAAAAAAAAAATTATTGAATGCATTTAGTTTAGTCATAAAAGTTAAAAAATAAAATTCACGATTTGGCAACTATTTTTTTTAGCAATGAAATGAAGGTTTCTGATTGGTTGAATTTATTTTATAAATCAGCTGTTTGTTGTCTATTGCTCTCTAGTATGTTTCGTTAGTATTTTATTTTATAGCAGTACATACTTACTTTAAAAGAGCATTTTAAGGATTAAATGTATTTTTTTTTCTGCTTTAAGTGATATTCTGTAGTGATAAGTGATATTTTTAAATTTATATTTAGCTGGAACGTGATGTTATATACTCTTTTTAATTTAAATACAAATATACATTCCCCCTCTTGCTATTGTATCGCTTTGGGCGCGTGTTAAAATTGACTGCCCTTTTTATAGCTGAAACTTCGTCATTCTTGTGCATTTTTGAGAGGGTTTTGAGTATGAAACAGTTTTGCAATATGCCGCCTTCTTTTAATTTCAAAATATAATTGTTCTGATTATAAGGTAATTATTTTTTTTAATTGCTATATATATATATATATATATATATATATATATATATATATATATATATATATATATATATATATATATATATATATATATATATATATATATATATATATATATATATATATATATATATATATATATATATATATATATATATATATATATATATATATATATATATATATATATATATATATTAGTGATGGATCGGATGTCAAATTTTGTAATTTGCGGATGCGGATGTCGAATTTTGGAGAAGTGCGGATGCGGATGTTGAATTTTTAAAAGTTCGGATGCGGATGCGGATGTTGAATTTTCGAAAGTGCGGATGCGGATGCGGATGTTGAATTTTCGAAAGTGCGGATGTGGATGTCGAATTTTCGATAGTGCGTATGCGATGCGGATGTTGAATTTTCGAAAGTGCGGATGCTGATGCGGATGTTAATTTTTATGATATGGGATATGCGGATGCACATATATATATATTATATATATATATGTATATATATATATATATATATATATATATATATATATATATATATATATATATATATATATATATATATATATATATATATATATATATATATATATATATATATATATATATATATATTATATATATATATATATGTGTGTGTGTGTGTGTGTGTGTGTGTGTGTGTGTGTGTAATTTTGTACGTATGTATGAACATACTTCATGTAGTGAGAGAGTGTTTTAGTAAGGAGGAATAATGAAGAAATTAGGTCGTAAAGAAATTATTCAGTTGGTTTGTAAATTGCAATTGGTCATCTGTTTATATCCTTATTTAAAATGACAAAACCGTCTATTTGTTTGTCTTTATAATTCATTATACTTTTTTGTTATATATTTTAACAATTTAAATTGCTCAAATTGAGTCAATTGCGTGACTCGGACAATGTCACGCAGAGAGAGAGAGAGAGAGAGAGAGAGAGAGAGAGAGAGAGAGAGAGAGAGAGAGAGAGAGAGAGAGAGAGAGAGAGAGAGAGAGAGAGAGAGAGAGAGAGAGAGAGAGAGAGAGAGAGAGAGAGAGAGAGAGAGAGAGAGAGAGAGAGGAGAGAGAGAGAGAGAGAGAGAGAGAGAGAGAGAGAGAGAGAGAGAGAGAGAGAGAGAGAGAGAGAGAGAGAGAGAGAGAGAGAGAGAGAGAGAGAGAGAGAGAGAGAGAGAGAGAGAGAGATTTTCTGACAATGTTAATAAACCCGATGAAGAAATACTTTAATTGTTTGAATTAGTGATACTATGAAAAGTATCGTGATTCGCGAAATTTGCGCTTCACCTTTTTATCTAGCTTGCTGTTTCGTTAAAATTTGAACGCAAATAATAATAATAATAATAATATGATTATTATTATTATTATTATTATTATTATTATTATTATTATTATTATTATTATTATTATTATTATTATTATTATTATTATTATTATTATTATTATTGGTTCAAGTTTACTTGAGGGAACTTTTTTCAGCGCTCGAAAGTATAATATATATATATATATAATATATATATATATATATATATATATATATATATATATATATATATATATATATATATATATATATATATATATATATATATATATATATATATATATATATATATATATATATATATATATATATATATATATATATATGGTCAGAGTGCACATTAGGGGCCATGCAGAATTCCAAAACTACTAACCCTACATTAAAAAGGATTATATTTTTGGAATCCTTGGGTCATTTGCAGTAAGAAAAGTATAAAAAGTTGTTAAAAAAAAAAAAAATATGTTAAAAAATGTACGACAACTTCGAATTTAAAATCTTTCGAACGTAAGAATTTGTGTCAGTTCGCTGTTAGACACGAGGTGGTGAAGTTATCGTTAAATGAACCACTTAAATATTTCAAAAACAGAACATATGTCTACGGGGGGCTCTGCCCCCTGTACCCCCGACCCGTGAGTGATGATGATATTGTCGACTACTTTTCCTGTCGACGATATGGGGTATTTCCCGTTTTCAAATTTCTAAAAAAAAAATAAAAAAATCACATTGCCAGTCGTATGATTCTAGCGAGGCCTTTAAAAAAGTAAACTTTACTTATGTAATAAAATTTATTATAAGAATTTATTTTTATTTCCCAATTTTTCTTACCTTAAATTCAACAAGGATTTTAAAAATATAATCCATTTTAATGTACGATTAGTAGTTTTTTGAGTTATGCATGGCCCCTATATATGCACTCTGGCATATATATATATATATATATATATATATATATATATATATATATATATATATATATATATATATATATATATATATATATATATATATTATATAATATATATATATATATATATATATGGTAAAGGTGTAGATTGTTTCTGACTTTCGATTGTCCGAAAATATCGATAATCGAAAATATCGGAGAAGCCTAACGTAAACAGGAACGTTGCCAGAGGTATTATTACACTAGACATACACACAATTATTATTACTTACTTTTCTAGCAGAACCTAATTCGACTTATCATAACCTGAACTACCGAAGATGCCGTAATTTAAAACCTAAATAATAATAATAATTTTAATGTACTTATAGTTTATAACATAACCTAAATTTAAGGTATCTGAACTGAAAAGAAGAAATTACACTTATATCTTGAACAGTCAAATGTAACTGAAATTCGTTAGGTATAAAAGTATCGAATAAAATATAATATTGACATAAAAAAATATCGATATAAAAAATATCGAAGGTCAGAAACAATCTACACCTAAGCCTATATATATATATATATATATATATATATATATATATATATATATATATATATATATATATATATATATATATATATATATATATATATATATATATATATATTTAATTTTTGTATTGAAGTACACTCCATGTAGCCTCTATATTTTGGGTGTAAGCTCCAGTTTGAGGATCCACAAAATTTTTACTGTGGTTCAAAGTAAGATTTTTAAAAATATGTTTTTTTACGACAATTGATGAACTAACAAACGTAAATTTGGTGTTATACCCAGCATTTGTCTACGGGGGGGCTCTGCCCCCCGTACCCTCCGACCCGTGAGTGATGATATTGTAGACTACTTTTCCTGTCGACGATTTGGGGTATTTCCCATTATTTCCAATTTGTAGAGTCTCAGAGAGAGTTCCCTCAAGTAAACTTGTGCCCTATTATTATTATTATTATTATTATTATTATTATTATTATTATTATTATTATTATTATTATATTGGAAACTTCACAATAATAAAATAGTTTTCATATTGTAAATTTATCGTTCAAATTTTAGACTAAATAATAATAATAATAATAATAATAATAATAATAATAATAATAATAATAAGCTCATGTGCGTATCCCAAAGGGATACGCATATGTTCTTGCTGACAGTTAAATTTTATTATAAAATTTTTATAAAAATATTAAAATTATTATAAAATATTTTGTGAAGCAACACATATTTAATTAAATAAAATTAATAAAATTATTATTTTTAATATAATTTTTATTATTACTATTATTATTATTTATTATTATTATTTATTTATTTAAAGAAATTTAATAAAATTATTTGGTGAAGCAACATATCTATTTGGTGAAGCAACTTAATAGTGTACCGCGCAAAATGCACTTAGGCCAAAAATGAACGGAATAATAATAATAAGATATAGATAATAATAATAATAATAATAATAATAATAATAATAATAATAATAATAATAATAATAATAATACACTGTGCATTTTTAATTGCTTTGTTCGCAGCTAGTCCAGTTATTTATTAGGTCTACTCTTAACCACGAGTCTAGGCTTTCTGTATCCCTATTTCTAAATGCAGTATATTTTGGTGTAATGTTTAATTCAAATATTTGATGCCATTGCTTGGAATTAAAAGTTTATTTTCAAAATATATTTGACGAGATCTTATAATGATGGGGGCGAATAAGTAATTTAGGTAGATCATTATTTAGGAGTACATTACGCAATTTTTATACAGGTGGCATCCACACCTGTTCGATTCAGCCATTTTATTTTTTGGTAATGGAGGGTCAGGGTAGTGTTTACGTTTTTTGGAGCAAAAATGTGTTTTCTGGTCTAAACAACAGGCTGATTGAGAATTTATTGTCCAACTGACAAAAAAAGTATTTTGGAGAATGTGTCCTAGCTTTTGTCAAATTCATTGTTGACATTTCAAGGCTCAAATTTGAGAAGTTTGGCATTTTAAGGTAAGAAGGCCGTTGGATTTATATATTTTCTTTATAATTATTTGGTTTGAAGTAAGTAAATTAAAATTAAAATTACATATATTTATTGAGGATTAAATTTTCGAAAAAAAAAAAAACTTTAAAAAAGGAATAGAGTTAATAATATATTTAAAAAATGAGTTTATTGTATTTTATCTTCCTGTGGAAGAATATATTTTGCCTCCGTTGCATGGACGTAGGGGAGGGAAGGTTATGATGTGTGGGAGAAATTCCAAAGGCAGATCAAAGTTGCATACACTCCGGCAACTACACATCGTTGTGATTTCTCCTTCATTTAAACTTTACGTAAAACTTTTTTGTTTTTTACAAACTTTTATCGTGAAAATATATATTAGTATTTTCATAAGAAAAGTAAGAAAATATTACTAGTATTTACCAGTAGGCCTAATATTTCAATTAAGAAGATAAAATACAAATATTCCGAAAGATGAGCTTTTAGCTGGACGTAGGGGAGGGAAGGTTATGAGCTGAAGAAAATACAACAAGATTAAATGTTCGTCCACTTTCTGTCATGCAAATTCAAACACCATAAGGCTTGAGAGGATGAGCGAAATTAATAAGGCCATTTGCCTTTAGCTTCAAGCACAAAAAATAGAGCCTCTAACAGCTGAAGAAAATGACATTTTAAATAATTGTATTAATACCTTTTTGAAGAATTAACAAAGACTATAATCTCTGAATCATGTTTGTCAGATGTGATACCACTTGTTTCAACATTGAAAGTTGTTTCAAATGTTATTAAGTCTAAGGAGTTTCAATTGACTGAAACATTATGAAGGAGATGAACGACAGATTTGAAAACTGGAAAATGATGATTCTTATACAATTGCAACTTTTAGACTAGGTACAAAACAAAAATTTTTAAACCCTTGTTTCTCAGAATGTTAAAATCAAATTAGGATGTTATGCGATGAGATTATAGAAACAGCTAAAATAACGCCTTTCAAGAAAAAGCAAAAGCTCTCAAATACAAAAGAAACAAAATCTGTTAGCTTAAGCATTGCTAAATCAATGAAAGATCTTCTAGCTTCCAGCAGCGATGAAGAATCACAGTCAGAAGTTAAAGGATACAATAGAATATTAAAAATTATCTGAAACTCCCACGTTTGGAGGCAGATAAAGACCAACTGGTTTGGGAGAGATAATTGCAAAAGTTTTTTTCTTGCTGAGCTCAAGGATATTTAGCATGCTTCAACTAGTTGCTATGAGCGTCTTTTCAATTAAATATTTACGACGAAAAGCGAACCAAACTTTCACCTGAAAGAGCCCAAAAGCTTTTATTTCTAAAAAATAACTTACCAATTATTAACTTCAATGGAATATGTGAAACTGTGAAGTGTGAAGGTAATACTGAATTACTAACTATATATATATATATATATATATATATATATATATATAATATATATATATATATATATATATATATATATATATATATATATATATATATATATATATATATATATATATTATATATATATATATATATATATATATATATATATATATACCTTTTTCCAAATGGGTAGGTTGGGGAAAGAGGTTGGTGGGGTGTTTAGTTGGGTCCCCGTCCCACACCCTGGTAACATAGATTCTGGATATTATATTTAAATTCCAAGAATCTATACAAAAACTTTAAAAAATTAAACTTCCGCATCCGCATCCGCATCTGCGGTATCCGCAATTGATATTGGAAAGTAAAACAATACATAGCAATACTACAAAGGCAGGTGGATTACGAGGTCCACACTACGCCCCCCTTAAACTGAATCTTGCTTAAATTGAAAAGCGAATTTTATATATATCTAGTAACATACTTTGGGCCGCAGTTAGTACATTTTACCATAGGAGTTGAAAGCGACTCCATGGTCTGAAAGGAAATTTTGAAAATAAACGACCTAATTCTATTTTATTATTTCTTATTACAAGTACTTTTATTTTAGCAACATCATCCAGAGATAAAAATATTATTTACATCATTTCCTACCAAACTAATGAATTAAAAAAAATAAACAAATAAAACCATAAGCAAATATATATATATATATATATATATATATATATATATATATATATATATATATATATATATATATATATATATATATATATATATATATATATATATATATATATATATATATATATATATATATGTGTCACGTTCAATTCCAAGCATAATGTGATATTTTCTGTGGCATCACAGTCACTCTGGTGCCACTAAATAAATTCATTCATTGTGCCATTCAATAATTAATTAATTTTAAAAAAAATGAAAAGAATAATCATGCATAACATCACTGCCACAACGATAATGGAGCTTAAATGTGCACAGTGTCACACGCTCATATGTATATGTATGTGCACAGTTTCACACGCTCATGTTATCGGACACGACAGAGATAAAGTCTAACTGTGCCTTTAGATGCATGAGAGATAAAAAAATTATATTTTAATTATAAAAATTAAATTAATTTTTAATAAGAGAATAGAAGCAACAGCTATTTAAACAAAGGCAAAATATAGTTTAGATTTGTTAATTAAGTGAGAAAGACACTACTTGGCAACTTTTGTTTTAGCAATGAAATAGAGGAATGTGATTGGTTGACTCTGTTTTATATATCAGCTGTTTTTTTTTTTTATATATATGTTTCTCCGTGGTATAGAATTTTGGCAGTATTTTTAATAGTATAACAGAATTACTATAAAAGTAATAGAACTATAGGTATTCTCGCAGCTTCTTTTGAATTTTGTAATGTGAAGTGATGTTTTTTTTAAGTGTTACATGACGTATTAATAACATACATTCTAACATTCCCCTTGTTAATGAAGTGCACTGGGAGCGAAATAGGGTTACTTTGTCGCTATTATCGTTGAAACTTTTGCCCAACTGCATTTTAAGGGTGTATTTAAAGGGGTGAAACATATGTTCAATGTTTAAATAAGTGTTCGCGGGTTTTTTGTTCTATTTTTTTTCCTCTTTGAAGCAATCGATGCTCTCTTATTATAAGGTAATTAATTTATTATTATGCAAGTGGATTGTATATATATATTTATATATATATATATATATATATATATATATATATATATATATATATATATATATATATATATATATATATATATAGTGACCTAATTATCTCTGTTGTGACCAATGTATGGTCCAGGAGGTCACTACACTTTGTTGTAGCGAAGGGGGATAGATCAGGAGGCTGGGTGTTTTTCAAAGTCCCCTTGTGGAATGCCGACTGGTAGGTCGTGTGGTAGCCACCACTTCTCTTCAGGCCTGTGGAACGTCTGTAGCCTCAGATGGAAGGCTACTTTAAAGGAGGAACCACAGTCGAGGGCAAATGGGCTGCCAAACTGGGTTTCCTTTTTGGTAGCAGAGGCGTTGGAACTTCTTCTTGTAAGGGCAGCTTCTTTTGGGCTTCTGCTTGGGACGTCTTCTTTTGTTCGGCTGTAGTGGCGGTTTCTTCTTCAGCTCCTTGGATAAAGTGAAAGTTTACCACTTATTCTATACCTTCTGAAAATTATCTCAATATTTGGGAAGGTAGAAGAAAAGTAGATAGTTTTCCACATTATTTTTATTATCTTTAACAAAAATTGCTTACAAAGTTACTATTATTAAAGTTTCATAAATTTATATTGAAATAGTATACAAAATTATACATTTAAATTATTAAAATATTATTTTACAATATATTTAAAGTCTATATATAAAAATACATTATATTTGAAATTTTAAACATTAACAATTTTTTATTGAAATTTTAATACAATATAATATAAAATAAACACATTTTACATTTTATAATAGTTTCTCATAATGGTTTTACCTTAATTCAAATTTAGCGGTAAAATAGTTTTAGCGGGAAAATGAGATAACAAAAAGATCCAAAGGTGAATTAAGAATTTGTTATGGTAATAATTTACAATTTACATTATATTTTAAATGTTTTATTTTTTAAACTAATAGTTTATATTTTTAAACATTAATTATAATTACTTTTATCACAAAAAGAAACTTGGTTTTTATTTATCACTGGTTTTACCTGTCTTTTTCTTATTTAAAACAATATTAACAATTTCACAAGTTTAATGCTTTAAAATACTTTCTTTTTAAAAAAAAAAAAATTTTTTATATTTTGGGTAAAAAAAAAAAAACTTTTAAAAAATATATTATATATATATATATATAATATATATATATATATATATATATATATATTATATATAATATATATATATATATATATATATATATTATTTTCAGTTGTAATGGTAATGTAAATATAATCGGTGGGGTGGTGTCTACCGCAGGCCACATCCATTCATACCTCACCCCTTCACCAATCTTTTCCATTCATTCCTATCCTCCGTAAACCTCACACCTTCCTCTAAAGGATCCTTCTATCCCTTGATAGGTCCTTGACATAACTCATCCAACTTCCCCTCGGTTTTTCCCTATCTCTCACACCCTCCATTTCTGAAACAAATACCTTTTTAGCTATTCTCTCTTCATTCATCCTACAAATATGCCCATACCATATCAGCATACTCTGTTCAGCTCTCTCAACTATACTCCATCTCCACTCACATTTCCTTTATTCTTACATTCCGGACTCTATCCCTTCTACCCACACCACAAACCACTCTCAGAGCTTTCTTTTCGAATACTTTTATTTTTCTTCTCTTCCTCGCGTTTAATCTCCATACTTCGCTCCCATACATAACCACCGGTATTCAACAGCCTTCAAACATTCTCATCTTCCTCAACTCCTGATATCCTCAAATCACCCTACACCTTCTCCCCTTCTCATATTCTATGCCCAACTCCCTATATATATATATATATATATATATATATATATATATATATATATATATATATATATATATATATATATATATATATATATATTATATATATATATATATATATATATATGCGTGTGTGTGTGCGTGCGTGTATGTATTTATGTGTGTGTGTGTGTGTGTACATGATTGATGTAGTGCGAGTGTTTTAATAAGGAAGTAGGAGGAAATGAGGTCGTGAAAGACTTATATCAATTGCCTTGTAAATTGCAATTGCTCATCTTTTCATATCCTCCGGTTCAAATCGTCTCTTTGTTTGTTTTTCAAATTTAAGTGTTTTTCATTCTCAGTTTCGTAACTAGCTTTTCATGGGCCCTCTGCAAGGTAGAAAAATCTCTCTCTCTCTCTCTCTCTCTCTCTCTCTCTCTCTCTCTCTCTCTATATATATATATATATATATATATATATATATATATATATATATATATATATATATTATATATATATATATATATATATATATATATATATATATATATTATATATAGGGCAGAATGCACATTAGCGGCCATGCATAACTCAAAAACGTCTAATCGTACATTAAAAGATCTATTTTTTGAAATCCTTGGGTATTTTCAGAAAGAACATAGTAAAAAATGTAAAAATAAGTTTTAAAAAACGGCTTTGGTTAGATAATTTCTATTTATAAATAGAAATTGTCGTACGAAAGCCAAATTTTTATTTTTTTTTAAACTTTTTTTTTGCAATTTAGTTTTCTAAAGAACTTAGTTAGATTTATCATAACCCAACGACCGAAGGTGGCCGTGTGATACAAAAATAACTGATAGATAGATTCGTTACCGTGTTATAGTAGCCTACTGCCAAACGTACGATTATGGCGGACGGACGATTCTGTATTCATATATAAAGAACTTTAACTTACGTACGTATTAAAATTATTCTAAGTTTTTTTTTATATTCCACTTTTTCTTACTAAAAATTCCCAAGGATTTCAAAAATATCCTTTTAATGTACGATTAGTAGTTTTTTGAGTTCTGCATAGCCGCTAATGTGCATTCTGGCCATATTATATATATATATATATATATATATATATAATATATATATATATATATATATATATATATATATATATATATATATATATTATATATATATATATATATATATCCTTTGTTTGGCTAAAAGCCGGAGGTTCCAAATTTTCACCAGAGTTGTGATAATACCGGAATCGTCGTAAATTTAAAATAAAGGTCGACATGCCTCGATACACGGCGTTTGAAGATGTGGAAGTGAAAGGAAGTTGGGTAATATAATTGCTTATTATCTTCAGTATTATATAATAATATATATATATATATTATATTATATTATATATATATATTATATATATATATATATATATATATATATATATTATATATATATATATATATATATATATGAGACAAAAATCTGCATCTTTCCCTAACGGTATACTACTGACGTTTACAGTTTGAGTCTGAGGAGCGAAAACTTTATGGATGATGTCATTGCTGTCGAAGAAGACGATCAACATTGTTTTCACTTTGGACGTTTGAAAGCTACTCTTCTGGGGCCCTGTCGAAGTTGGTGAAAGCCATTCCATCGATTGCCACTTGGATTTCGGATCGAACTGGTAGCACCAGGTTCTATCCCCTGTGTGTCCCCTGTGACGATGCTTAGCAGAAAGGATCAATCCTGGTTACACATGTAATTAAATCTCCAGAGGCTTCCTTCCTGGATTTCTATTCCTCTGTCAGTTTGTGTAATACAAACCGGGAACAGATCTTTCGTTTATCCGAATCTTCTCTGATAATGGTGTACACCGTGTCATTGTTGATGCCTGTTTCCTCCACTACTAATCGATAGAGTCACTCGCTCGTCTCTTGCTAACAAGTTTCGTACACTCTCGATCATGTCTGATGTTCTGTTTGTCGACGGGCGACCCAAACGTGACTCATTCTCAGTCGGTGTCCTTCCCTTCGCGAAAGCGTTTGAACCATTCGTAAA
>SEYY01000052.1:27500-35000 GCA_009176605.1 Armadillidium nasatum | reverse complement strand
TTATTGGGATCGACTTTTCGCATAAAAAATTAATTGAGAGCCACACCTTCGAGCCGCCTGCCAAATTCCTCGAATTGCACACTTTCGAGCAATGTGCCGAATTCCACTTTCGAACCACCTGCCAAATTCTCAGAATTGCACACTTTCAAGCAACCTGACAAACTTGGCGAATTGCACATATTCAAAAACCCTGCCAATTTTGCCACATTTCACACATTAAATACCCCTGCCAAATTCTCACAATTGAACACATTCAAATCCCCCTATCAATTTCGCCGAATTGTACACATGAAAGACCCACCAAATTCACTGCATTACACACCTGCTAAATTGGCCGAATTGCAGACATTCGAATTTCATGCCAAATCCTCCGAATTGCACACTTTTGAGCCACTTGCCTAATTCATCGAATTTCATACATTTAAGTCCGCTTGACTAATCTGAGGGAAACAGTAGAAATTATATATAAACAAACATTTAAATAACATTAATAAAAGCTTACGTTTTGAGTATTCAGATTTACTTATCAAAAAGAAGTTAGAAAAACCAATATTTATTTATTTATTCATTTTTATGAGGTCTGTGTCTTTATGTGTTGCCAAATGTTGCCAGATTACGATTAATGCTAGGATTAAACTTTGTGACCATACTTGGTTTAAATAAATCTATGGAAAATGAAACTGGGTGAATATGACTCCGTTAACCCATTAACTATTAAATATGCATATCATACACACATTATAATTTAAACGTGTTAGCCTTGCTTATATTAACGTAATATTTAAAACCCAGATCACACCCCTCAAATATCATCGGATAACCGCTAATATATTCTTGGGCGTAGGGTTGCTTAATTTAAAAAAAATAAACGGGTATTTAACTATCAAATTAATCATTCGATCAGAGAAACTTATCTATCAAAATACCTATCTCTCTCTCTCTCTCTCTCTCTCTCTCTCTCTCATTTTTTACGAGTATATATTAACGCGACGTCATATGGGCTGTGTCATTGCTTTATCTCTGGAGCAGAAAAACCTTGAAGAGTACTAAAAGACTTTTCTACAGTCAAATCGTTTGAAGAAGAATTAAAATCAGACGCACGTTTCAGAATTTTAAAATTAAGGTGCCAGACTTTGTATTCATTATTATTCATTATTATTATTATTATTATTATTATTATTGTTATTATTATTATTATTATTGGATCTTATAGGTTTGAGTAATTAAATGATTTTTGTTTACTTTAAATTTTGTTTTAGTTTTGTAGGATGTGACGTTAATAATACTTTTCCGTTGGGATGAAGTTGCTAAAATGAATGCAAGAATGGAAAAAACAGAAAAAGAGAGGGTAAAGAAATGTTAATATAACTTGACCAGATCTCACCTGACTTAACCTAACCTAACCTAATCTAGCGTAATATATATATATATATATATATATATATATATATATTATATATAATATATATATATATATATATATATATATATATATATATATATTATATATTTTTATAGTATAAGGAGCTCTTTTGACAGGTGCCAGATTTTTTCCAGCTAATTAAATCTGGCAACCTGACCTTAATGGGATTTTGATTTGCACTGCAAATCACTCCGCTCAATAAATTGAGCTCATGCTCTTTCCTGACACCAATTTTGGGGGTTCAACCTATTGAAATTGGCTCAAGTTTGGGGAAGAGGCCCCCGGGGAGCCCCGTGAACCCCCCAAAAATGGTATAACTGATTTTCATTTTGAAACTTTGAAATTACATCAAAATCACTAATATCACGGTTTGTGGGTAGCATGTAAGACAGTTAATGTTCTCGGCAGATCTTACTTTCGTGTTAGGAGTAGTTAGTAATGTTTCAGAGGTGTGTGAGTGTAGATGCGTGGTGCGTTCGCACTACCATGCATATGTACTGTGTTCCTGTGACCTGTTTAAATTACCTCATTGTCACATCGCTGATCTTGTTGTCATGAAGGAATAAATGGCTGTAAGAAAGATCGCATTTTTAATTGTCGACATGGAAGAAAGATACAGTGATAGTGGAGAAGACGACTTCTTCAAATCCTTTGAAGGTTCGTCGACAACTCCTTACAATAAAGAAGATTTGGAAGTATTGAACTATTTTCAGGACATAAGTAAAAATGTCTTGTTTACGACGGTACCTTTATGTACTGAGGGTATTTTCAGGACATAAGTAAAAATTTCTTGTTTACGACGGTACCTTTATGTACTGAGGGTATTTTCAGGACATAAGTAAAAATGTCTTGTTTACGATGGTACCTTTATGAACTGATGGTATTTTCAGGACATAAGTAAAAATGTCTTGTTTACGATGGTACCTTTATGTACTGATGGTATTTTCAGGACATAAGTAAAAATGTCTCGTTTACGACGGTACCTTTATGTACTGAGGGTATTTTCAGGACATAAGTAAAAATGTCTTGTTTACGACGGTACCTTTATGTACTGAGGGTATTTTCAGGACATAAGTAAAAATGTCTTGTTTACGACGGTACCTTTATGTACTGAGGGTATTTTCAGGACATAAGTAAAAAAAATTTCTTGTTTACGACGGTACCTTTATGTACTGAGGGTATTTTCAGGACATAAGTAAAAATGTCTTGTTTACGACGGTACCTTTATGTACTGAGGGTATTTTCAGGACATAAGTAAAAATGTCTTGTTTACGACGGTACCTTTATGTACTACGAGGGTATTTAAACGCTGCAATATGCTCTCCTACCATCAGCACCTGTAGAAAGATTTTTTTTTTATATTTGCATGAATGATGCAAAACTCTAAGAGCACACGTCTTTCTGTTGCAAAATTCGAACAGCTCGTTTTATTAAAGGCGAATGGAAAATGGATTGAATTTTAGAACATACCTCCTTTAAGTTTTTTAGAACAGTTCTTTAACTCCTACAAAGCAAAAGTTTAAATTTCATATTATTTTTTCATATACTTTAATTACTCTATAAAGTATTTTAATTTATAAAGTATTTTTTTTTACAACCTTACCTATATACATGTTGCAGTGCACTATATTATTTTTTTGGAAAGTGATTTTGAAAATCATTTAAATTTACAGGTGATTTTCGTAATTTTGATCAAAATCACCGCTTTTGGGTGATTTTGATTTTAAAATCACTGTTTTGTGATGATATTGATTTTAATTTTCAAAAATCACTAAATTTAGTGATTTTGCTTATCCCCATATATATATATATATATATATATATATATATATATATATATATATATATATATATATATATATATATATATATATATATATATATATATATATATATATGGCACATATATTTTATAGCATACGTGTTGCAGATATTGTGTTGTTTGTGCGAAGAGTTGATTATGAATATTTACTACCTGATTTTATTATTTTAATATCATTATTATATTATTTTCTTTTTTTAAATTTCATTTTATTAACTTATCTCAACGAAAAAATATTATTAAAGTCATTTCCTACTAAAATATTGAAAAAATTGTCATTCAGATCGACATGACATTCATTATTGGTAATAGAAATACTAATATTAAATACTACCTATACTAATACTAATACTAAATGAATACTACCTATACTAATACTAAATACTACCTACATAGCATTTTGTTTTATATCTGTACAGATATAATTTTCCAGTCATTTGACTAGAGTCAAATTCCGAGTAAACCTCAGGTACACTAACTGAAATTGCACCATAATCTCTTTCATCATTAGTGAAAGGGGAATTGGGGTGGTTATGTATCTCTTGTAAGGCCATCTTTTTACCGAGCCTCTCCAATCTATTTCTTTTGTCTGATGAAATGCGTAGGCAGTCCCATTAGGGCTTGCACTATCCTTATTACTATGAACGCGGTTCTTTTGTAAGCTGAACGCTTTAGTTGTGTACCTCCTTTTAGGATAATTTGTGTAAGTAAGTAACATATTTATATAAAATGGAAATCATTTCATAAAAGCTCTATTTTGAATGAAAAGAAAATAAAAACATTGAGCGGGGCTTAATTGAACTGTGATTGGCTGAACCTGAAATGATCTCCATTTTTCCATTAATAGCAACATTTGTGTATGAAAATGAAATTTTTTCACACGATCTATCCCCCAAGGTCTGGAACACACTTTTATTTTTTACAGTCGAAATATATATGGGCACAGCCTTTGGTATGATCAGTGATTTCCATAAAGTTCTATCAATGGTGGGTATTGTGTATTGTTTTGGTCTTTTTCTGTAGAAGACTTTTTAAATATAAGTAAAATTATAATATTTTTAATGGTGCCAAAAAAAATATATAACTTTTCAAAAGCAAATTGCAATTTTGTATGCAAGTCTTAAATAAATATTCATAAGTTTGTAATATTTGTAAATTTATTCCAATAGCGTTAAGTTTTTACTTTTTAATTTATGTGTTAATGTTTTTATTTAATTTCTTTTTACTTTATAGACAAGAGGGAATTGTTTGTTTATTATATCATGAGTTTTGGTAGGCATGTGAATGGGAAGTTAAACCTTCAAGAAGAATAAGGAAAATATTCATTTCCTGCAAAAAAAAAAAAAAAAAAAAATGATAATAAAATCTTCGGAAAGGATTGGCTTACCTTAAAAATCTTCTTGAAAGGAAATATATAAGATGTGTGCTTGATTCATTAAAATGTATAATAAAAATAGTGAATATTAGAAGAGAGAGATGAATGGGAGGCAAAGCAATGTTGCCAAATTTAACATTCTTATTTCATATTCATAAAATGGTGACTGGAAGACTTTGCCAAATCTAAAATTCGTTTATTAAAAGATAATGTAGTCTTATATCAGAAATTAATATCACATGATATCAGTCTTTGATGTAATCATGCGACAACGTTAAAACATGAGTTTGTGCATTATGTATTTAAACCCTGGGGTAACAATGAAAGTAATGAAAAAAATTAATATAAAAACGTGATTTAAGAGCATGTGATATATATATATATATATATATATATATATATATATATATATATATATATATATATATATATATATATATATATTATATATATATATATATATATATATATATATATATATATATATATATATAATTTTTTTTTTTTTTTTTTTTTTTTTTTTTTTTTATTTTATTATTATATTATTCCGTTCATTTTCTATTTGTAAGCATTTTGGCCTGGACCTATATTAAGTTGCTTCACCAATATATATATATATATATATATATATATATATATATATATATATATATATATATATATATATATATATATATATATATATATATATATATATATATATATATATATATATATATATTATAATATAATATATTTAAATTTCTTTAAATAAAATTAAATTACTTATATATTTTCAATTTAAATGCCGAAAGTATATTGTATCGAAAGATGTGTTGCTTCACAAAATATTTTAAAAATAATTTAATAAAAAAAAAAATTCTTTAAATAAATAATAATAATAATAAACAAGCTCATATGCGTAGCCCTACGGGATACGCATATGTGCTTGTTATTATTAAAATTATTTTAATTATTTTAATATATTATTATTATTATTATTATTATTATTATTATTATTATTATTATTATTATTATTATTTTTAATATCAAATTATTATTTTTAGATAATTATTTTAAAATATTTTTTAATTATTATTATTATTATTATTATTATTATTATTATTATTATTACGTAAAGATTTTATCTGACTAGAGATATGCATTAGAAGAAACTTCGAAAGATTCTGTAAATCGTGCCATGGTATCTCTGTAGGAAAAGCTTATCTATTATATATATATATATATATATATATATATATATATATATATATATATATATATATATATATATATATATATATATATATATATATATATATATATATATATAATTATATATAATATATATATGGTTAACTTGGATTAATGTATTTTTTGTGTTAGTTTTGAAAATGATGTCAGAATTTGTTTTACAGGCTTCACAATTATTATTATTATTATTATTATTATTATTATTATTATTATTATTATTATTATTATTATTATTATTAGGTGATAAAATGGAATGTTTTCGTCAAACTTAGAATGAAATTAGAAAATCTTTTCTACATGCAAGATGTTGAAGTTTGCTATAACAATGATGTAAACACTTTAGGTTAGGTACATTAAAGGTAACAACGCGATCATAGTTTGAAAATCGTCCTCCTTTCTTAATCAAAATGAGAATCCCGCAATCCTACTTGCTTAGAATCCTTCAATCCTGCTTGCTTATGCAGTATACGTATTAAAAAATCCTATGACTATGAAAGTTTTGGTGATATTAATACGGTATGTATGAAAAGTTTTCTTGACGCGTGTTTTTAGACTCAGAGATCACGGTTCTTGTTTTCCTTTTTTTTAGGTTGGATGCACAAAGTTATTTTGGTTTTATTTAAAGTTAGTGGAAAAGTAGGGACAGGATATCAGGGCATTTTGACCCCTGGAAAGGGTTTTTTCATTGTTTTCCTTTTTTTAGGTTGGATGCACAAAGTTATTTTGGTATTATTTAAAGTTAGTGGAAAAGTAGGGGCAGGGTATAAGGGCATTTTGACCCCTGGAAAGAGTTTTTGTTTCTCAGTCTCTTTGTAAACCACGATAAAATGTTCCTTCCATCACTGCTTATCAAATTTGGTTTGCTGAAGATTTTTTCGTCAAGGTTTACGGGTCATAATAGCCAAGGTTTTCTTTTCTGGTGGAAGAAGTTTCATAAAAAATATTGAGAGTTAGAATCAAAGATAGAATAATTGTTAGCCCCTAAGTAAAGGACCTTAAAAGAAATATTGGGTTTGAGCCGAAACTTTGGTATCTATTAAAAATAAAAAATTGTCTATCGAAAAAAATTGTGAACAACAGTCTTCTTAAAAAAAAAAAAGTACACAAAAGTGATTAATGTACTTTAGAAAACCAGTGATTAATGTACTTTTTTAAAACACAAAGTTCTGAGATGCCTTTGAAAATACATTTATTTCTATTTTGAATTTTTTTTTTTTTTTTTTTTTTTCATAACCTTGAAAAAATGTCACGTGACGAACAGTGTGAAATGCTTCCACCAAAGTTTAACTCCTGGAAGGATGCCAACAGGAAAAATACAAATAAATTTTTAACTGATTTTATTGCTGTTAATTAAGGAATGCTGACGCCAAATACAGTTAAAAACCAGTTAAAAGCACATTTTTGAAGTATGTTCATCGTACATGGTTTATAGTATGGAAAAATGTTAATTATAAAATATATTTGATTGCATGCTATCAAACCCTTCCATTCTCATTAATATGGCATGCAGAGGTAAAAAAATAAATATATAAATCTTTTTTAAATTTACATTTTTAATTTAGATGTTGGAAATATATATATATATATATATATATATATATATATATATATATATATATATATATATATATATATATATATATATAT
>SEYY01000052.1:20000-22500 GCA_009176605.1 Armadillidium nasatum | reverse complement strand
TATATATATATATATATATATATATATATATATATATATATATATATATATATATATATATATATATATGTACTTATGAAAAGACCTCCTGCTTCTATATTTTTGCACTTCTCATGAAATATTGTTGCTTACCTAATACAAATTTAAAATTTTCAACTTCCTTCAACACAGTTTAATCTGTTGCATGCGTCTGTCGCATGCGTCAAGTTCAAATTTCAACCTGTTGGAAACTGTTGAATACAACTCGGCCATATGTCACAAATTGGTTTTTCTTGACCCAATGTAAATACCTCTTTCACGTTTGACAGTGTTGCCAAACTGTTGCCTCATTTGAAACCCGCCTACTGACTGCTTATTCATAGTAAATTCTTAAACTCTCGTAACAGGCCTAAGCAATCCGGAGACGTCCATCTATTTATTAAATCAGATGAACCTACCAGCTTCCCATCAGCAAAATGATTCCAGACCCTGACATACCCCCCACAGTATTACTTTTCTCTTCCTCTGCCCTCTTCAGTTAGAAGGATCGACCCCTCCCCTCGCGCGGGTCCTAGGAAGTTCCCCTCCTAGAATAGGACAATGACTGGGATACGAATTTTTTAATAGGGAGAAGGAAAAAAAAGTCGGAGAAGAAAAGTGTAAATAATATAAAAAAAATTACCATACGTTAAAGAATGAGTCCGTACTTTTATAAAATAATAATAATAATAATGTTATTATTATGATTATTATTATTATTATTATTATTATTTATTATTATTATTATTATTGTTATTATTATTATTATTATTATATATTATTATTATTATTATTATTATTATTATTATTATTATTATTATTATTATTATTATTATTATTATTATTATTATTATTATTATTATTAAACATTTTGCGTGGTATAGATAATTGTAAAATTTTTATCATTATTATTAAATATTTTGCTTGGCATAAATAAATTGTAAAATTATTATTATTATTATTATTATTATTATTATTATTATTATTATTATTATTATTATTATTATTATTATTATTATTATTATTATTGTAGTTTTGGCGTCTTCTCTTTCTCATTTGCATATGAGTGTCTGCTTCTGCTTAAACCTACGTTCCGAGTGTTATTGTTTAAGTATATTTTAAAAAACATGAACAATTTATCAAAATAAAAATATGTTTACTTCATGAGTTCATGTACCTCACGGGATCTGTTATGAGATTGTTTTTATTATTATTATTATTTTTATTAAATTTATTATTATTATTATTATTATTATTATTATTATTATTATTATTATTATTATTACAAATGTAATTATTATTATTATTTTTATTATTATTACAACTATTATTATTTATTGCTGTTATTCTAATTATTATTTATTATATTAATGATTTTATACTATTACTGTTTTTAGTTTCTCTTATTATTATATATTATTATTATTATTATTATTATTATTATTATTATTATTATTATTATTATTATTATTATTATTATTATTATTATTATTATTATTATTATTATTATTATTATTATTGATGATTTTATATCATTACTATTATTAGTTTTACTCTTATTTATTATTATTATTTTTCTCATTGTGATTATTATTTGATTATTCTTTCGATTATTTTATTATTTTTAATTATTATTATTTTTTTTTTTTTTTTTTTTTTTTTTTTTCATAATTTAAAAAAAAAAAAAAAAAAAAAAAAAAAAAAAAAAAAACAATAAAGTATAGGTGTTAAAGGTTAAAATTTTTACGATCTTTTCAAGGTACGTATACAATTATTTTACTACGAGTAAAGCATAGTGGGGTATCTTGGTATGCTTACTTCGTTAATGCTGCGTAGCAAATCACACACTCGTACTAAAGTCTTAACATCGATTTTTTTTGCTACCTGTTGTGATCGT
Source organism: Armadillidium nasatum (assembly GCA_009176605.1). Lineage (NCBI taxonomy): Eukaryota > Metazoa > Arthropoda > Malacostraca > Isopoda > Armadillidiidae > Armadillidium > Armadillidium nasatum. The sequence continues at coordinate 20,585 of SEYY01000052.1, read as the reverse complement.
TTGCTACGAAATTATTATTAGTATTATCATCACAATTATTATTACAACTATTATTATTATTATTATTATTATTATTATTATTATTATTATTATTATTATTATTATTATTATTATTATTATTATTATTATTATTATATTATTATTTTATTATTATTATTGTTATTTTTACTACTATTATTGTTATTATAGATTAATTTAACATTTAATTTTTGTGATTAAATTTTATTAAGTATAATTTGAAATATGAAAATGCTTAGGTTGTGAAGAAAGTTTAGAAGATCTACAGTTTAGAAGATCTACAGTTTAGAAGATCTACAGTTTAGAAGATCTACAGTATATAAGTTCTTCAGTTTTGAAGATTTGCAGTTTAGAAGATCTACAGTTTAGAAGATCTACAGTTTAGAAGATCTTCAGTTTAGAAGATCTACAGTTTAGAAGATCTTCAGTTTTGAAGATCTACAGTTAACATGTCTTTTCTTTATTGAAAATTTTTACTGTGACATTTTTGCCTCTTGTTCCAACGATCCGTTGGGACAAATTTTGCAGTGGACTGACATCGTGTTTATTGATCCTTATTGCCACTGA
>SEYY01000052.1:0-15000 GCA_009176605.1 Armadillidium nasatum | reverse complement strand
AAATATTTCTGAAACTACTACTACTATTTCTAGTGATAATTTTATCCATCGTATTTAAAACGAAAATAATATTTCTAATTTTTATGTTTTGCATTGCAGAACACAAACTTTTAGGTATTTGTTTTGAGAATTCCTTGAAGAATTCCACGAAAACTATTTTTTAGAGGAAATTACAATGTTATAGCAATAAAGGAGTTGAAGGGAGGAAGTGAAGAAGAAAATCTGAGATAACATTTTATCCAAAATTCCTGGAAGAGTTTGATGAAGGAAAGACGCCATGTTTATTGTATATTCTACTGGGAAGAGAGTTTTTTAGTTGGAAAGCGTTTGCATTTTATATCATTCAGTGGTAAAATATGTTAAATGTGTTTCTAAAGTTTGAAGACAACGGTATTCCCTTAAGTTAGCATTTTTTTGTGGAGGTAGCACCAGTACACGCAAAGTTAATCCAAGGTTTAATTGTTGAGAATAAGGAAATGGAATATACGCTACCATGCAAAAGGGGAACACATCGACTATGATTTTGCATATATTTTAATCATTATTCAGTAATACTTTTAAATTAAATTAAAGAAGTACGACTGCAAGTCCGACCAGTTAGTAGCCCTGACGCCAAAAACGTGTCCTCGCCAAAGATGTTTCCTCGCCAAAGACGTTTCCTATAGCCAAAGACATGCGTCCCTTCTGCAATACCAGAAAAAAATAAAATAAAAAACAGAAAAAAAAGGTGATCTTAGAACCGAGAGGTGAAAAGAGTTTAACAGTATAATGAGAAGAATTATAGAAGTTAAGAAAAAGTCTAGTAAGTTGGGTCATCAGGAATACGGATATGGAGCTGGACCATCTACTCGAGCATATTATGGTTGGTGAAATGGTACAACAAATTCACCAGCAGTTTCTTGAGGAATCAAAGGAAAACCTTGGCAGTGTTGAATTTTGAAATTGCCAAGAATGACGATAAAACAGAATTATTCCATTATAGTTAAAACATTTACGATTGTCAATTGAATTAGGAGATATAAACAGATAGATAAAAGGAGAGATCAATGAATAATAGAGTGAAACTGTTCCAGCTCACCGTTATATATATATATATATATATATATATATATATATATATATATATATATATATATATATATATATATATATATATATATATATATATATATATATATATATATATATATATATATATATATATATATATATATATATATATATATATTAAACCAATACGACGGTACAAAATCTGTTCACATCTGAAAAGAGTATATATCTTACTGAAAAAAAAGAAGCTGTTCCTAATTTGCAGATTTCAAGTAAATATTTAAATGACAATACAGAGTCTGAAAGACCTTGAAGCATCTTCAAAAAATTTAAGAGTCATTTTGAGTAAACCTTTATTAGAATTTGGCTGTGTAACCTCAGTAGGTGGTCGATTACCTCTCTTATTGCAAAATATGTCTGTCTGTCTGTCTCTCTCTCTCTCTCTCTCTCTCTCTCTCTCTCTCTCTCTCTCTCTCTCTCTCTCTATCTATATATATATATATATATATATATATATATATATATATATATATATATATATATATATATATATATATATATATATATATATATATATATATATATATATATATATATATATATATTGAAGTCATGATTTTATTTTAGGAAGTGGGAAGGAGTGCTTTTAAACATCTGTTCCCCTGTTTCCAGGTTCTCCCCCTATTTTAGCCATTTCACTCTGTGACGTATGTGACGTAACATTTTTTAACGTAATAATTTCTTCCCCTTTCTACATCCAAGTAATTCCGGAAAAAATTTCTAGAAATTTTTTTTTTGACGCTCCCTCTTTGTCGATGGTTATTATTTTTAGCATGGAAAGAATCTTCTTCTATTATGGGAATCTGTTGGGAAAGTCCGGTCAAAGGCGTTTCGGTGATTTTTTTTTTTTAATTGTGTCGTTTGTTTAAAATATCTACGTAATTTGACGTAAGATATGGAATTTCATTGTTTTTTTTTTTTTTTCTTCTAGGTAAATACCATCTGTCTCATCATCAAGAATCTTAAGTTATGAAATTATATCCTAATTATCATATATATATATATATATATATATATATATATATATATATATATATATATATATATATATATATATATATATATATATATATATATATATTATTTCACCCCTGGTGGGCAAAGGCCAAAGGTCTACTAAAATTCTACCAGAGTTAGGGGAAAAGTTGGGAACCTGGTCAAATTAAAGGCCTACATGACCTGATACACGGCGTTTGAAGGTATATAAGTCATAGGAAGATGGGAAAATAGATGAAGGAAGTGTGTTCCAGACTTTACCAGTAGAGTACATGTAAGATTGATCATAGAAGTTAAGTATGGGGTCAGAGAGTTGAATAGAGAAAGGGTGTAGAAAGACGAGTCGCACGAGCCCTTCTCAATGGAGGAGGTATGCGACGAGAGAGTTCAGAAGAGCGTTGTCCCTTATAATAGCGATATTATTGGGAGAGTGACGCAACAATTCGACAGGCAGAAAGAGATTGGAGAGAATTAATGAGAACAGGAGAGTTGATAAGGCGAAAAGCCCTAGACTCCACCTTTCCGAGGAGAGCTGTATGAGTGGAACCACCCCAGATGTGTGAGGCGTACTTCATACAGGGGCAAACAACACCCCTATACAGAGCAATCATCTGGGACGGAGTTAAGAAATGCTGTAGGCGCCTCTGAACACCCAACCTCTTAGAAGCCTGTTTAGAAAGAGAGATAATGTTATCTTTCCAAGAAAGATCACGAGAAAAAGAAACACCAAGAATATTGAGAACAGATGAAGGTTTGAGTTGAGTGTTTTCGAAGAAGATAGCATGGTTGTGTGGAAGATTGTGTCGAGTAGAGAGATGGAGGAATTGAGTTTTTGAGGCATTGAAAACGACCATGTTTTCTCTCCCAATTTGAAATGGGAGATAGATCAGAGGTTAGTTACTCCAAGGCCACCCTCCTTGCTTCTATTAACTCTTGTTGGGAGGGGCGCCTTTCAAAATGAAAAAGAGTAATGAAGGGTGGAGTCATCAGCATAGGAGTGGATAAAAGATGAAGTAATAGAGAGATCATTAATGAAAAGCAGAAAAAGTGTTGGAAATAGAACAGATCCTTGAGGAACACCATTATTAATAGATTTATAGGATGAACGGTGGCCGTCTACAACAACTGCTATAGAACGACCAGAAAGGAAATCAGAGAGAAGGATAGATTGCGAAAGAGGGAAGTTTGGAAATCAAAGCTTTGTGCCAGACTCTATCGAAAGTTTTCGATATGTCTAGCGCAACAGCAAAAGAGTCAACGAAATGCCGAAGGGCGGAGGACCAAGAGTCAGAGAGAAGGGAAAGAAGATCACCAGTAGAGTGTTTCTTACGAAAGCCAAACTGGCGATCAGAGAAGATTTGAAGAATTGAGATGTTTCCAAATATTCCTGTTAAGGATAGATTCGAAAACTTTAGGAACAACGGAAGTTAAAGAAATTGGACGGTAGTTAGATGGTTGAGAGGGTTGAGATGAGTCCCCCTCCTTCGGCACAGGCTGAATGAGTGCACGTTTCCAGAAAGAAGGGAAGGTTGAAGTAGAAAAACATAGACGAAATAGTTTACCAAGGCAGTGTGCAAGTTCGGAAGCACAAGTTTTGAGAACCACAGGAGGGATACCACCAGGACCGTACGCCTTCTTAGTGTTAAGCTCAGAGAGAGCAGAAATGACATCTTCAGAAGAAATTATATTATTAGGCATAAATGAGTTGGAGAGGGTTGAAGGAGTAGGAACAGCCCAGGAATCGTCTAAGGTTGAATTGGAGGCAAAGGTTTGAGCGAAGAGTTCATCTTTAGAAGATACTAGAGGAGGGAAAGAATAAGAAGCAAAGTTAGAGTTGACATTTTTTGCAAAATACAAGAAAGGGCGAGAGGAAGAGGAGCCAGAAAGATTATTGCATTTGCAGCGGAGAAATTTTTTTTTGGTATCTCGAAGAATAGATTTTGCACGATTTCGGGATGAAATATAAGTTGCGTGAGTTTCTGGAGTTTAAAGACGACGATAATCCCTGAAGGCAGCATCCTGAGGCGGATAGCACGAGAACAAGCAGAGTTAAACCAAGGTTTGTCAGGCTTAGCAGAAGGGAAAGAATATGGAATGTACGCCTCCATGCCAGAGAAAATTACCTCGGTTATTCTTTCTGCAGACTCCGAGGGACCCCTCCCTCCCACGGAAACAGTAATCATTCCATGGAAACTCAGAAAAGTAGAACCACAAGTCAGACTAGTTAGTGGCACTGAAATGCCAGAAACGTCTCCTCGCCGAATGCGGCGAATATATATATATATATATATATATATATATATATATATATATATATATATATATATATATATATATATATATATATATATATATATATATATATATATATATATATATATATATATATATATAATATATATAATTTTGACAACCACTATGATAAAATCAACCGTGGAATCATTATTTATAATTTTATTAACTGCTAGTGATGTTATAGTTTCGAGGAATCGAACCCGGGTCCCAAAAGATGGAAGTCCGTTGTGTTGACCACTACTCCACCGATGGTTCAAAAGGAAATAATCCAGAATTTCTACTGACATATCTCGCCTAGTGAAAAGTTCCTTCAATATTTTCCCGACCACAACTTGGGCGTAGCGTAGAAGTTCTGGATTATTTCCTTTTGAACCATCGGTGGAGTAGTGGTCAACACAACGGACTTCCATCTTTTGGGGCCCGGGTTCGATTCCTCGAAACTATAACATCACTAGCAGTTAATAAAATTATAAATAATGATTCCACGGTTTATTTATCATAGTGGTTATCAAAATTATAACATTTGCACTGCGATTTATACTCAGGATAGAACCTGGTCCATGTTGACGCTACGCCCAAGTTGTGGTCGGGGAAATATTGAAGGAACTTTTCACTATATATTATATATATAATATATATATATATATATATATATATATATATATATATATATATATATATATATATATATATATATATATATATATATATATATATATATTAGTGTATACAGAGTCCTGTTTGTAGGACCCAGTCCGAGCCAATTTATGTTCTTGCAAGTTCTTTTGTTATAAAAGAATAGTAAATTAATATGCAAGATAAATTTTTCCAGTAGTAGTATCAATAATAGTAATAATGATAAGCGTTAATAATAATGATAAGAAATTGATAGTAATAATAATATTCCAAAAATTTTGTAGATCTCAATTAAAAGGAAATGGGAAATATTGTGAAAGTGAAAAAAATTAAAAAGAAAGATAATGAAATTAGATCCAATTTGTTTTGAAAGGTCGAATCATCAATTGTATTATTCTTTGACCAACATAGTCGACAATACGGTTGATCAATTTTTTTTTCTAAGTTCGCATCGCACGGGTATTGCCCTATTTGAGGATATGAACTTTTCTACGTAGTGTATATCTAGTATCAAATGTGATTGAATTGTATTTCAAATTGCTGCACTTCTAAACTCAGTAATCTGATTAATCTCATACTTCCAGCCCAAAATATAACCTTTTAAATATTGATATTTTAAATTTTTTATTTAATTTGAAGAATTTATCAGTTATTTATTACTTTTTTCTTAAAGTAATTTTCTTACTATTTACTAGGAATGGAGCGATACCAAAATTTTTACCGATACCGATACCAAGACTTTCAACTTGACCGATACCAATGCCTAAAAATATACTGAATTTACCAATTCCGATACTTCACTCCAACCCTACTCTTTACACATTTTCTATTTAAGGTATTTTACAGTTTATCTAAAATTCTTAAGACATATTTTCAAAGATCTATTTTGTATGTAATCAATAATCCTAATTAAAAATAAGGAAAATTTCTAGTTTAACTAACTCTAATCAAAATTCAAGATTGCTTTGGATTTTATTTACAACTTTGATTTAAATCATACGGGAAATTAGTTTGGTTAATAACTCTATTACCAACCCTAATTTGACCAGGTTTGATACGTAAACTCTGTCACTGTCTCAAAAGACAGTGAAATTGTTTTTGATTGTTATTTGTATTTTTCAAATCATCTCTTCGTTTCATTGTATAAATCTTGAACAATTTTATAAATTTCTAAAATTAATCACACAAGATACTTTTTTTTCATTTATTTATTAAAAATTATATTGCCAGATAGATGGTACACTGTATCATCTATCTGTACCATTGTTACAGCTATAGGTTCCCCTCTAAGAGCTAATTCTCCAACATATTTCTTTATCCCCTTAATTTTTAAGAAAGTAGGCAGATGAAATACAATAGATATATATATATATATATATATATATATATATATATATATATATATATATATATATATATATATATATATATATATATATATATATATATATATATATATATATATATATATATATATATATATATATATATATATATATATATATATATATACTGTGAAGTGTTAAAAGTGAAAGTGCAAGAGACTTTTTATTGACAATTTAATTATTAACAAATAAGCATTAAAGTGTTTAATATTAACTCACATTAAAGGTAATTAACACAATGGCTATAAGTATTTTGGTATAGATTATAATCGATAACTTTGTAGTATCGATTAAAATTATTGATAGAAGTATTAATCGATTGTTGAAAATAAATTCAGTTTTCTAATCGATAGTTTAATGTAATCATTTTAGACTAGCTTTACATTAATTATCTTATTTATTTTTTTTTATGAAAAAATTATCAAAAATGAAACCCCGTCCATTTTTGTTTGAATTATCAGAAATGAAACCCCGTCCATTTTTGTTTGAATTATCAGAAATGAAACCTTTTCCGTGTTTGTTTGAATTATCAGAAATGAAAAACCCTCGCATTTTTTTTATTTATTTATCATAAATGAAAATCCTCCCATTTTTGTTTGAATTATCAGAAATGAAACCTTTTCTGTGTTTGTTTGAATTATCAGAACTGAAACCCCTCCCATTTTTATTTGAATTATCAGAAATGAAACCACTCCTATTTTTGAATTATTAGAAATTGCCAAAAAATCGAATATTTTTAAATTTGAGGATCAACATATATATATATATATATATATATATATATATATATATATATATATATATATAATATATATATATATATATATATATATATATATATATATATATATATATATATATATATATATATATATATATACTTTTGCTATACATACAACAAAAGTCGCTAATATAATCCTAATCCTATGTGATATTAATCTATAGTTTACAACATCGATATTAACTGAAAGTGTTATTAATCGATAATTTTGATATAATAATTATAAAAATAATAATTGAGCTTTCCCTTTAAATCATCCCATTGAAAATATAAGTGATATAATTTCTTATAGTATTAGACTCAGTAGTAGTAATACTACTACTACTACTACTACTACTACTAATAATAATAATAATAATAATAATAATAATGATAATAATAATAATATAATAATAATAATGATGATACTTTCCTTTTAAATTTTCCCATTGATAAATGATATAATTAAATATGTATTAAGCTTATCGTAAAGAAAACGAGAAGATTTTTTTTAAGTAGGAATAAACTATGATAAAAAAAAGTAAATACTGTGCGATCTATTTTTTTTTTTTTTTTTGTTGTAACCAATATTCAATGCCTTTTCTATAGAATTTTTAATTATCCCCCACCAATCTCTGGTCGGGGGCTCCTTGCCCGTGCACCATGCATTGGTATTGAATGAACATAAATGTAGTTTTTAAAATTAAAACTTTAGGACGACCCACTCTGTATGATGTAAGGTTATTTGTAATCCGTCCGATTTTATCGAACAATATTAGTTCAGTACCGTTTGTCAACTAGTGTTTTAAAAGACTTAAAATATATCCATTAATATTGGTATATACATTGATGCTGTATGAATGGTGGAAATGACTATGATATACCCATTAATATTGGCATATATATTTATGCTGTATTAATGGTGGAAAAGAATATGATATATCCATTAATATCGGTATATACATTGATGCTGTTGGAATGAGGGACGCTTCGCTTATTGTAGGCGCTCTTGCGCGCCCTGGTCACTAAAGAAATTTCAAAACATGAACCACTAAATTCATGCTTAAAAGTAGTCATTAGTCATTATCGATGCTGTGATTTCTATTTCAAATCGGATATCGATATTTGTACGTTGTTAATCGGAACATATCATGGAAGATAATAATAGTAATAGTAATAACAATAATAATAATATCTAGAATATCTAAAGGTGAAACAAAATATATAAAAAATAACGAAACAATTATTTATTTTTAATATATAAATAATAATAATTATAAAAATAATAAGTAAATAATTTAAATAGTTATTAAAACTATCGGGTAAATAATAGCTTTACGAAGTGAAGGAAAAATTGACACACTTTCCAAAGATTATCAGACTTCATAATAATAATAATAATAATAAAATAATATAATAATAATAATAATAATAATAATAATGAAATAATAATAAAAATAATGATAAATAATAAATGAATAATAATATAAACGATAATAATAATAATAAAAATAATAATAATAATAATAATGAAATAAATGATAAATAATGATAAATAATAATAATAATAATTATAATAATAATAATAATAATAATAAAATAATAATAATAATAATAATAATAATAATAATAATAATAATAGAAGTCTTTGTGACAAAATGTTATTTCCTTTTTAAGTTGTTAAATGTCTTGCTTTTAATTAACTATAATAAAGTAATTAAAGAAGACATTTTAAATTAATAAATAAATTTTAAAATTTAAATAAATAAATAAATTTAAAATAATAAATAAATATTATTATAAATAAATAATTAAACATTAATGTAGATATTATGTACAATACAAATTTATAGAAAAAAAATATATTTTAATTTTTTACTTAAAATTAATTATAATTAATATTTTTAAATTGTTAAATAATTATAATAATAATAATAATAATAATAATAATAATAATAATAATAATAATAATAATAATAATTGTTATTATTATTATTATTATTATTATTATTATTATTATTATCATAAAGGAAGATAAGTAATAAATTATTATTAAAGAAAATAGTAATTAAATAAATATTTAAATAATAGTAATAGTAATAATTAGAATAATAATTGTGACTAAGAAAATAATACCAACAAATTAGTTTAAAATAATTATTATTGCACCTTGTATATTTGAGATTAAATAGTTAATAAATTATAATATATATATGATAATAATAATAATAATAATGATAATAATAATAATAATAATAATAATAATAAATAATAATAATAATAATAATAATAATAATAATAAATAATATAATTAATCAATAAAAACATTAAACTAAAAGGAAAACTAGAAATTAAATATAATATAAATTAATATATAATAATAATAATAATAATATAATAATATAATTAATAATAATAAATATAAATAAATAAAATAATAAATAAATAATAGAAAATAATTTAAATAAATAAATAAATTAAATTAGAAGGCTATCGGTGTATGGTGTATAATGCCCTATATATATATATATATATATATATATATATATATATATATATATATATATATATATATATATATATATATATATATATATATATATATATATATATATATATATATATATATATATATATATATATATATATATATATATAAAGTCTTTTTCTGTTTTCCATTTACGAACTTTTAAAGTTTTGGTGTTTTTTTTTTTTTTAAATTTAATTTTAATTTTTTTTAATTTAATTTTTTTTTTTTTTTAATTTAAAAATTTTTCTAATTCGTTAATTTCTTTGAGAATTTCTTTCCCAAAACGAAAGACGAATTTTTTCTCTGGGACTGGAAGCAGTTTTTCATTGACGTAGTTTCTTCTGTAGGGAATAATAATAATAATAACAATAATAACATTGATAATGATAATAGTAATCATTTATATAATAATAATTCTGTAGGGAATAATGATAATTATAATAATAGTTATCATTTTTGTAAAAATAATTCTTCAGGGAATAATAATAATAATAGTAATCATTGTCTTTAAAAATAATTCTGCAGGGAATAATGATAATAATAATAGTAATCATTTTTATAAAAATAATATATTAATAATAATAATAAAAAGAATAATATTAATATAGTTATTATTAATATTATTAAAAAATAATAGTAATCGTTTTTATAAAAATAATTCTACAGGGAATAATGATAATAATAATAATAATAATAATAATAATAGTAATCATTATTATAAAAATAATTCTGCAGGGGATAATGATAATAATAATAATAATAATAGTATTCATTTTTATAAAAATAATTCTTCGGAATAATAATAATAATAATAATAATAGTAATCATTTTTATAAAAAATAATGATGCAGGGAATAATTATAATAATAATAGCAATCATTTTTATAAAAAATAATTATGCAGGGAATTATAATAATAATAATAGTATTCATTATATAAAAATAATTTTGCAGAGAATAATAATAATAATTATAATATTATTATAATAATAGTAATCATTTTTATAAAAATAACTCTGCAGGGTATTATATATAATAATAATAATAATAATAATAATAATAATAATAATAATAATAATAATCATCATTTATATAATATTAATAGTATTAGCAATAATAATAAAAATAATAGCGTAGTTTCTTTTGTAGGGAATAATTACTAATAATCATCAAAATGCAAAAGCTTTAGAAAAATTATCTCGTCATGTTGATTAGATGAAGGTGAATTTAATATAAAAGATTTTAAAATATTTTAGGCGAAAAAAAATAATAGTAATTTTTTTTTTTTTTTTTTTTTTTTTTTTTGTGAAAAATATTTATGAGAATTTTTCAAAAATTTTCTAATTTAATAAATAAATAAATAAAAATCATACAATAATAAATAATTAATAATTAATTATTAAATTTTAAAATAATAATAATTATAATTATTATATAAATACTATAATTAATTATTATTATTATTAATTATTATTTAATAATTATATAATATATATATATATATATATATATATATATATATATATATATATATATATATATATATATATATATATATATATATATATATATATATTATATATATTTTATTATTTTTTTTTTTTTTTTTTTTTTTTTTTTTTTTTATTATTATTATTATTATTATTATTATTATTATTATTATTATTATTGTTATTATTATTATTATTATCATAATCGTTATTAATATTATTTTTTTATCATCATAATCGTTATTATTAGTATTAATTTTTATCATCATTTATTATTAATTATTATTATTATTATCATAATCGTTATTATCAATATTAACTTATTATTATTATTATTATTATTATTATTATTATTATTATTATTATTGTCATAATTGTTATTAATATTTTTATCAATTATTATTATTATTATTAGTATTATTTTCATTGTCATAATCGTTATTATATAAATTTTTTATCATCAGTTATCATCATTTATTATTATTATTATTATTATTATTATTATTATTATTATTATTATTATTATTATCATTATTAGTAGGAAAAACTCTTACCTAATAGTGGCTGCAAAATTGTCGTAATTCAAAGGACTCATTTTCCGTTTGTCTGTTCGACTCCCCCATATCTCAGCGACCTCCCTCGGTTTGATCAATCGGAACTCCCCTTTGCTTCTGTCTTCCCAACGGATGTAGACGTTTCGGGTGTCAGGGTGAAGGATTAGACGTTTCAGGTATTCATACACTTTTGGATGCGTTTCTGGAGGAGGATAGAATTGCGGTCATCAAATAAACGTCATGAGATCCTTAATTTATTATTATTATTACTATTATTACTATTATTATTATTATTATTATTATTATTATTATTATTATTATTATTATTTTAGATTTTATCAAATAAACGTCATGAAATCCTTAATGTATTATTATTATTATTATTATTATTATTATTATTATTATTATTATTATTATTATTATTATTTAGATGATATTATTATTATAATATATGTAATGTTATTTTTATTACCATTAATATTATTAATGTTACTTTTGTTATCATTATTATTAATATTATTGAAATTATCATTATTATTATTATTGATATTGTTATTTTTATGACTATTATTAAATTTATTATTATTATTTTATTAGTACTAGTAGTACCATTAGTTTTATCTGTGGTAGTAGTAGTAGTATTAGTAGTTGATATCTTGTAGGAAATACGACTTACGTCTGTCTGATCTGTTTTCGTTCGGTATTTTTTCTAAAAGTTGTTTTTTCAAATCTTCACTAATGGGACAAAAGTATTTTGAACCTGCAATAATAATTAATAATAGTAAAAATAATATTAATACAGATAATATTAGTAATAATAATTATAATTCAGATGATAATTATAAATGATATTAAATGATATTAATGGTTAGTAATAATAATAATAAAGATGATAATAATTATAATACAGATGATAATTATAAATGATGTTAAATGATAATAGTAGTAATAGCAATAATAAAGATGATAATAATTATAATAATAAATGATAATATTAAATGATAATTATAGTAATAATAATAATAAAAATAATAATAATAATAATAATAATTATGGTAATGTACCTTCTTTTGAACTTATATGGTTTTTATCTTCCCTTCTTGTATCTTGTGGACTTCCTATTTGACAACGAGTAAATTGTTGAGAAATATCGTTTAGATCGCATCGATCTGATGTTCCGATGAAGTAATTGTCGAAATTTGGGGTTGTTAGAGAGGCGCAGTCGCCGTTACAGAAAAATGAAGGTTCTTCTCCACTCTGATGGTTGCAGGCATAGTCTTCTGAAGGGTTTGGTTGGTACTTCTGAGTGTAGAGGATTTCGTTGGTTAGGTGGAGATCTGAAGAAAAGTAAAAGCTTTGTAATAGGGATAAGTAGTATAGGTTTGATATTTGGGAATAGAATGGAAGTACTTGAAGATGAATCGAACTTTCGGATGAGACACTTACCATTGTCAAGAGACTGTGAACTCGATGTTGATAAGGACTGATACCCGAAAGGAGTGAAAGAAGCCAAAGGACCTGACGATTCAAAGCTTGGTGGGAGTTCGGCTATTGTAGGAGATAGATCTTCATAAGACGCAGATGTATTTTCATTAGGAATATATAGGTCATCAAAAGCCTGTGATATTGAGCTATTGTAAGATGATGATAAATTGAAGTGAGGACTATCGTATTCGTTGGATAAAGAATCTCCTTGAGGGACTGTCCAATTGGTGTTACTCGTGAATTTGGAGTTTTCCCATTCCATTGATGGGTAATATGAATCTGAAATGAGAATTAATAGATTCTATTAAATTAATGGTAAAGGCGTCATATATTTTGATGACATGGGGATGGAGGTGATATTTTTATCATAAATAATGAAAAAACTATATATACTAATATATATTCTATTGTGACGTAACTTAAAAGCCAAATTTTTTAAATGATATTAAAATAACTTACTTGTATATCTCTCTTCCTCCTTTGGCTCGTGTTCAGCTATATATTTCCGAAATAACATGTAAAAATGTGGTCCAAAGCCGTCGTTAACAAGCTTCCCGAATTCGTCTTGATTGTAGTGTAGGAGTTCCCGTCCAGTTACCTTTTGGAATCCACAGATGCTTACCCAATTTGAAAGCGGGATTTTAAGATCGCTTTCTGCGTCTTGTGCCCAGTCTAGACAATCCTGTTTTAGGACAAAAGAAATATTAGTTATCAAACGACTTTATATATATATATATATATATATATATATATATATATATATATATATATATATATATATATATATATATATATATATATATATATATATATATATATATATATATAATTAAAACCCACAGGAAATTAAAATGCAAATTTTAAAAACAGAGCGAGACTTTCGAAGGAGCAACCGTCCTTCCTCTTTCAGGCTCAAATTTAATACTACTATTTATTACTATATATATACATATATATATATATATATATATATATATATATATATATATATATATATATATATATATATATATATATATATATATATATATATATATATATATATATATATATATATATATATATATATATATATATATATATTATATATATATATTATTTATTTATTTTAATTACCTTTTCATTCCAATCTTTAATAGATTTATTCGTGTATTCTTTAATAGAGTCAGTTTTTCGTTCATAGGAGTAGCGAGACTGTAATGCTTCCATGTTGAAATAAATATGAATGAATTCTAAATTTGGTGCATGCAACTTTGCGAGGGTAATTGATTGAAATGTTAAGCCCAAGTTTCTTTGACGAAAGCTGTTAAGTAATAACGTTTTGGATATGATTGTCTTCCGTATTTATATTTGGAGTTGCGCTCCTCTCTCATACCCCCTACCCCACCTTTGGGTAGTTCAATTGCTATTTTTAAAGCAGATTATTCATGTATTAAAAGTTTTCCAGTGTAGCTTGTGTACTTTCGAAGTTATCCGTCTCATGAAAGAGTTGCCATATTCAGTTCCATTAATTTTACGTTTGCTATATTTTATCCTTTTATAGTTTTTTTTTTTTTTTTTCGAGTAAAATTCTTTTTCTATTTTTTCGTAATTGTTTATTATTAAAAATTCTTGTTCCAGTTTGTGAATGGAATTTTTAAAATAATTTTAAATTTATCGACAAACAGACAAGTAATTTTGACTTATATGGGTTTTATATTTAATTTTATCATGTTTAATAATGTAACGCGTTGCGTGTATGGTTACAGTTCACAGCGGTT
>SEYY01000051.1:7500-22500 GCA_009176605.1 Armadillidium nasatum | reverse complement strand
ACCATGTAGCTACTCTCTTTTTACATTTTATGACTAAATTCAGTAGTTCTGTCAATTTATTACGAAACTCTGACTATCCTTCATTTTTCCCTCCGCTTTGTTCTTCGATAGTACAAATGCTCTATTACCTTCTACGAAAGCTAATTTCTTTGCTCAGACATTATAATATATATATATATATATATATATATATATATATATATATATATATATATATATATATATATATATATATATATATATATATATATATATATATATATATATATATATTATATATTCTTTGTTTTTGCAGTTGTTGCACCACGGACTAAAAGAAGATTACGTCTACCATCTCGCTTAGTCTATTCAAAATAAAAAAAAATAAATTAGATAAGCTTGAGATTGATAACATCATTAGATGGAAGACTTCAGAACATCAAAAAGTTCTTAACCTTTAACTGTGGTTTTTAATTTTTTGTACATTATATTTTTGTTTCATGTTTTGGAAAATATATTTTTTCCTTTAAATATTTTTAATAACCATTTGTATTTATAGTACTTAAAATAATTTAACAAATTATGAAGTATTGTAAAATAAAGTTATTAGCTTTGTAAAAAATTTTTTTTACTATTGGAAGGTGATAAGAATGCAAATAGTTAGAATATAATAATATAATAATAATAATAAAATTTAAATTTTATTTCATCAAATTAGTAGTACCAATATCTGAGTAAATTAAAATGGTAGATTATCACTTATCTGATTTTGTTTAATTTCAGTGATGCCAGACTCTTCTTACATATCTTTACCTTCATTATCATAATTTTCAGGTTCATCTGTTATTTCACTTTCAATCGATTCATTCTCAAAACTTGATTCTATAATAATGATGTGTAATATGCTGGCCGCTTGTTTTATACCCTGAATTCTAAAAAACCTACTTCAATGTATTTTAGACGTCTAAATCTACCTTTTAACCAAGCAAATACATTCTCTACAACTTCTACTTTTTGATAGTTTTGTATTTTAATTTAATTGTTTAACATTTAAATACCATTATTCTTGTATGAAACCATCATACAAAGCTTAAGAATAAATGCTGAATCCCCAATTATATCATAAGAATTACTATAGCATAATGAAGCTGTATCATTTTGTAACGCATGTCCCAATGGGGAATTAGCAAGTACTCTTTGATCGTGAGCTGAAACCTGGGAAATCTGCAAATATGTATCTAAATTTTAAATTTGCCTCACAAACTGCTAAAAGATTCACACTGATTCATGGTTCGATCAAGATAGCATTTTTGTGATTCTTCTGGAGCCCTTATTCTAATATGGCAACCATCAATGGCCCCTAAGCAACCTGGAAAATTACTCTTCTTCTACCTTTGAAATTTTGCTCATTTCAGGCCACTTAATGAGATTTTTGTAGACGTCATTAATTATTGCTATAATGGTATTTACATATGTGTGACAACAACTAAAGCTGATCATAAAAACTTTGCTAATTTCATAATAAGGACATTGTCTCCTCAAATACCATAATGTAACCTATTAGAACCTTTTCTAAATCCAGTTGCTCTCTACCCTTTACATTATAAGTTGTGAATGGTTCAGGAACTGATAAGTCCTGCATAATCTTGTAAATGTGTCCCGTGTAAGCTTGCATTCTCTGAAAAATTCAAGGTTAGTGTCTTCATTCTTAATCTCCTGGTAACCTTCAGAGTTTGGATGAGAATCTCTAATAATATATATATATATATATATATATATATATATATATATATATATATTATTATTATTATATATTATTATTATATATATATTATTATTATTATTATTATTCATTACACCATATCCCGCGAGATGCAGGGTGGCGTCAGTTGCAGAAACTACATGTTCCCGCAACCGTACATGGGAGGAAAATATGGTAAAAAAGGTTCCCAGCCTTTAGAACCTGCGAAGAATAGTTCTCCAATTGTCCTGACTGCGACGAAATCCCAATCCTTTATCAACCAGATGATGTATATATATAAATTTTTCACACCCTCTTTAATTTGTCAATTTAAAATATTTAATTATTGAAAAGAACTTATATTCAAAATTTTGTTGCTCCTCCACTTTAGCCTGTTTAATATTAATTTTGTTTCATATAATCTAAATTCAATTTCTAATTTTGATTTCATAAAAAAAAAAAACTCTAAACAACTTAAAATTTTAAAATATTCAAAAATTTCAGTTATCCTCTGCTAAACAATATCTGGCGATAGTTCCTCTTGTCCATCTTCTTTCCTCTTCTAATAGTTCCTCGGAGATCTTACATCACTCTCAATCCCTTCTCTGGCTCTTCTCTTTTCTTCTTTCCCAGTTGTTTCCAATGCGACTGATTCCGACAGCAGTCAGTCAGTATATATATATATATATATATATATATATATATATATATATATATATATATATATATATATATATATATATATATATATATATATATATATATATATATATATATATATATATATATATATATATATATATATATATATATATATATATATATATATATATATATATATATATATATATATATATATATATATATATATATATATATATATATATATATATATATATATATATATATATATATATATAGGCAGGATGTTTCGGAATTGCACGGCAATATTTAGGTATGGGTTCCCTACAATATTAGAAATAATAAATGTCATATAAACATATGGCACAAAATATTTTATTAACGTGAAATTGGGTCATACAGTAATGTATTTCGCAGGACATCATTTACAGTAACTGTTCAAAGTGGCCTCCATCTTCTTGAATGCAGCATTCTGCACGACGTATCCATGCTTCTCTGGCACCTCATATAGCATCAGGAGGAAGCTTGATAGTTGATGCAGCAACCTCGATCCGATTTTGTAGCTCTTCTTGCGTTTCCACAGACGTAGAATAAACCATAGACATACTTCATCCAGCCCCACAGAAAGTAATCCAATGGCGTTAAATCAGGGGATCGTGGTGGCCATTTAACAGGACCGTTGCGCCCTACCCATCGGTGACCATACGTTTTGTTTAAATAATGTGACAATATGCGAATAGTGCGCCGTTGCACCGTCATGCATAAACCACATCCCCTGCCTATTGGCAATCCTAATATCTTGTAGAAGCTCAGGGGGATTATCCTGCAAAAACTGCAGATAAGAAACTCCTGAAAGCCTAGGTGGCAAAAAGAAGGGGCTGACTAAATTGTCGCCTAGAAGACCACACCAGACATTTAATGAAAAGGTATGTTGGTAATGTGTTGTAGCAGTCGTATGAAGGTTTTTATCATCCCAGGTATGGGTGTTTCGATAATTAGTTAATCCCATTTCTCGTAAAGCAGGATTCATCGGTAACGAGCATGCGGCTCAGGAAGTTAGGATCTCATGTGCATTTTCGAATTAACCACTCGGAGAAATGTCTGCGCTTGTTATAACCATGTGGTAGAAGTTCTTGCATAGGGGTAACGTGATATGGGTACAGTTGTTCGCGCAATGTTCGCCATATGCTGGTAGAGGACACATCGAAACGAAGAGACATTCTTCTGGTGCTAGTACTAGGAGATAACTGAACAGCATCGAGTATTTCTTCTTCAACGTTAGCGGTTCGTCTAATTCTTTGTTGACCGGCGTTTACTTGTAGAGGGTTTAACGTCCCATTTTCCCTGAGGCGTCTTTCAATGGCCTCAAACGTTTTACGATTTGGTATTCTTCAGGTTGGGATATTTTTCACGATATCTTCGAACAGCTGCAAGACCATTTTGATGTACCTCGCCATACGTTAAAAGCATGTCTGTTTGTTCTGCAAATATGAACACATTCCGTGGTGTCACCCATGATAATCCACTTGAACCGACACACACAATTCACTCATTCGTATAGGAACAGAACGAGACAATCTGATGAGTAACCTACACCCACAGAGTCTAATACGGAATGACAGAAATGTACTACCCTTTTCCAACAAATGAACGTATGCTAATGTTCAGAGAGATACGTCTTTAACATCTGATATATCGAATATAAACTAATTTTAAACATATGTTTATATGACCTTTATTGTTTATATTGTGGTAGAGAACCCATACCTTAAATTTTACCTTGCAATTCCGAAACGCCTAATATATATATATATATATATATATATATATATATATATATATATATATATATATATATATATATATATATATATATATATATATATATATATTATTTTTTTTTTTAAAATAGTTCACATCTCACAGGGCATTGCCCTATTCTAGGAGAGGAACTTTTCTAGGTAGCATATACCTAGGATCCCCAAGTGGGATCGAACCGGCGCCCTCAAGCACGTGAGTCAATCACTCTACCGTTTGAGCCACGGTATAATATATATATATATATATATATATATATATATATATATATATATATATATATATATATATATATATATATATATATATATATATATATATATATATATATATATATATATATATATATATATATATATATATATATATATATATATATATATATATATATATATATATATATATATATATATATATATATATATATATATATATATATATATATATATATATATATATATATATATATATATATATATATATATATATATATATATATATATATATATATATATATATATATATATATATATATATATATATATATATATATATATATATATATATATATATATATATATATATATATATATATATATATATATATATATATATATATATATATATATATATATATTATATATATATATATTATATATATATATATTATTATTATTATTACTATTATTATTTATTATTATTATTATTATTATTATTATTATTATTATTATTATTATTATTATTATTATTATTATTATTATTATTATTATTATTATTATTATTATTATTGAAAAATGTAAACCAAGAACAGCTGATTCAAAGAAGACGGTTTGAAGATTTTTGAAAATCCTGTTCTTTGAGTTCAACTTCAAGATTGCCAGGAAAGCCACTCAAAGCCACTCAAAGCCACCCAAAGCCAGTCTACAGCCACTGGCTTGGCTTGAAGATGCGTTGCCTCAAAGATGACGGCTTTTAAACCATAAAGTAAATCATATTTATATTTGAAGAGAAGGCAACATATTATTTTCATATAATTATACTTAATGAAATGGCCTGTGTTACTTTTTTACTTACTAGATTTGCTATTTCGGGCTTAAAAGCTGAAATATGTATTCGAGTTTTGATTCTATATTTTTCCAATGGTTTCAATATTTATTTTGAAAATAATTTTTTATTTTTATATATAGTTTTTCATAGCAATTTCCTGAATATCTAGCAACTTCTAGCTCGTGACATTTTTGCTAGACAATGTCAACATAGTACGAGTGGAGTGCCAGTGCCAGAAATAGCTTGCACTTATAAACACGTTGAATGCCGGAAAATGGGGCTGAGCCCGTTTTTAAATTTTTTTATATTTTTTAATCGATTGAGCTGAAATTTTCAGTATATATATCTTTTTTCCCAACGAAAATAGTCCATTTCTAACGTTTTTACGAGTGATTAACCGTTTAAAAGTTATTTGGGGTCAAAAGTTTAAAAAAATTTTAGCAGCGGGATCAAACCACTGGTCCACATGAGCTAAAATCTTAGCCCCAATATATAGATGTTGTACAAAGCGATTTTTGATATCACGTCTAGAAAAAAAGCTATAGGCACTCAAATTTTTTTTTTGAAAAAAATCATACCCTTCCGGAGAAAAAAATTATTTAAAAAAAAATACGTAAAACAATATTTTTTATTTTTAGATATTGTTTAGAGGAGGGATAGGTCTATTACTTATGTTTAAAGCATTGTTAAAAAAATTTAGTTTAAAGAAAGATATAGTCTCTCAAACTTTTAAAATTTTTGAAAATTGGTACAAAAATGGACCTCATTTGAAGAGCTATATCTCAAAAATACCGAATCAAATCGAATAATATATTGAAAAATATTTGTAGCCCTATCAATTCTCTATAAACTCACAAAAATTGAACTATCTAGTCATTGTAGTTTTTTTTTAAAAAAATATTTTTTTAAAAAAAGTTGGAATATTTTTTTTTAACAATTTTTGACTTTCGATAGTTGGTCAGTATTGGGGTAATAACAATTTTTCTGTACCTCTGACAGCAAAAGCCTATAATAAGATTTTGTAGCCAATAGTCCTTAGGAGCACACACTCCAAGTTTGAAACCAAAAAATTTTTTTATGCGGCCTCACCGTAGATTTAAACATTCCTAAAATTTCTGAAATAACTTCTAAACTTTAACTCTCTCGCAAAAACGTTAGGAATGGAGTTTTTTCGTCGGGAAAAAAGCTATATATATAGAAATTTTTAGGAGAATCGGATGAAATTTTTTGTTTTGTGCCAAGTGACCCACCGGTGAACACACGCACACATTTACAGGCAAGTGCACCTAACCTTGTGACGTCATGGCACTGGGCATCATAAGAATATGACATCCACCCTCCATCTTCAATTTCTAACCACACGGTTTTAATCTCTGCAGATTTTTATCCATTGGTTTCCGCAATTTTGGATTTCGCATCTTTAATTTTCAATTAATCATCCGTCATTTTGGATTTCTTATCACGTGGTTGCATCAATCTTGGATTTGGTTTCAGCTTTCTTGATTTTGGCATCCATAATTTTGAATTTCTGATCAAGAAGTTTTTATCTCCGTAGATTTTCTTGATTGGCCTCTGCCACTTTCGATTTAGCATAATGCCCTTTTAAAATTCTGATTACGTGTTTTCCGCTAGACCCTTGGTAAGACTGAGTCAACTTGATACGAAAGGAGTGCCAGCGACAACTGACACGGAGGGTTAGTCACCCTTATGAGGCCACCAGTGATAACGTCAAGTATTGTTATAGATATTTATAGATATATATAGATTTTGTAGATATTAAATATTTGGTTCAGGTAAGATAAACACGTGGTTATACGGTAAATGTAATTGAAGCGAATCATAATAATAAAATATCAGAAATGATTGGCTACGAAACATACATCGACCACTTGGTTATGACGCTATAGACACATGATTTTCTTATTCTTACTTTCAGTAAATATCATAGCATGTTAAATATGGGGAAAAAATAGTAAATCCGATGACGTCATCTAGTTAAAAAAAATAAAATGGTTCTAAGATTTGTAATTTAGGTCAAAACTTGAAAAATAATAGAATTTCATAATAACGTTAAGTTAAGGAAATAATTAGTTCCACGAATTGTAATTCATGTAATGACTTGTAGTATAGGAAATAGTAATACTTGGTGTTGTAATCGGATTGAAGTAGTAATTAAGTGTCCATAACCAAGAAATCAGTACAAATATCTTATTGAAGGACGGGATCCAATTTTTTTAAAAAAATTATTATTTGACCGATTACCTTGAAAATTTCAGTGTATATGACTTCTTACCTGCTAAAAACAATAGATTCTGACGTTTTTCTGAGTTTCTAACGGTTTGAAAGAAATTTAGATCATTTCCCCCCCCCCCCCAAAAAAAAAAAAAAAAAGTGAATAGCGGGGCCATACCAGTGGTCGAAATGACCTGAAAATTTAACAATATTCAATAGCAACAATTACAAGAAACACTAGCAACAGATTTTTGATACCTGCTTTAGATAAAAAGTTATAGCACTTTAAATTTTTTATTTTTCTTTAAAATGGAGAAAAATATACCCCTCCAGAGAAAAAAATTAATAAAAAAAACTGCTCCTGAGAATTATTTGAATTTTGACAGGTGCATAGAGAAGTGATAGGCTATAACTTTCTTTCAATACATTATTAAATGTTATTTGTTCTTTTCGAGATATACCTCCTAAATTTTGAAAATTTTGAAAGTTTTAAAAATTTACCATTTTTTTTTTTTTTTTTTTTTTTTTACGCATCACCACCACTCACGGGCAAAGCCCTATTCAAGGAGGGGGTGTTAAAAGAATAAAAATGAAAGTAAATAGAGTACAAAGTCCAGAAAAAAAAACCACCCCTACAGTACCCACCTAACGCAAATTTCTCAGGTGGGCGCAGACGCGGGCTTTAAAGAAATTGAGATTAAATGCAGAGGGAAATACAGAAGATGAAAGAGAGTTCCACAAGACAGAGGTGAATATATCTCGAAATTAATTAACAAATAGCATTGGACGATTCATTGAGAGAAAATTGTAGCCCTGTCCATCCAATATACACTTCCCAAAATTTTGAATTTCTTAGGGGAAGTTTTTAGAAAATTTTTTTTTACTGTTCGGAAGTGTAAATTTTCAGATATGGGGCAAATAACTTTTTCGTAAAATGCAGAGAACCAAGCTCTGTTAAAAGCTGTTATAGGCAATAAATTTTGGAATACACATTCCAAATTTCAGGTCATTCCGACCAGTTTCTTACTATAATCGGCACGTAAGGACTTTAGGAATCGAGTTTTTACAGCGGGAAGAAAGCTATATACACTGAAAATTTTCAGGGGAAATGTTCGATTTTTTTTTTAAATTGAATCCTTCCCTTTTATTAAATAAAATCACCTTCGATTTTAAAGAATTTTTCAGATTCTTATTTTTTAGTGAGAAATAATCTTTTTTACAGAGTGGCATAGAAAATTTTAACCTGTCTAAGCATAGATGTCAAAATTTCTGACTTTTATCTTAGAATTTATAATCCCTGACGAAGTCTGTGTGAATGCTATCTGTGATTCTAAATTTGAAAGAGTCTCTACTATGCAAATAGCATGCATTCCGTGAAGTTGATGATTGCTCTACTTCGATGCTTAATTAAAGGAGCACTGTTGTCTTCTGCAGAATCCATGAAAAAAATTGTCCTGAGGTTCAGGAGCAATATATCCTTTTCATTGAAGCACAGACTGAAATGCTGATGGCATATTTAGGTTCAAAAGTGTTGAAGTTTTCTTCATGAAAAAACCTTTCTAATTGGAAGCACTATCCATAAGTAACACTTAGTGATTGATAAGGCCTCTCCAAACCATAGGAATAACAAAAGCCTACAACCACTTTTCCATGCATTCAAGAACAGAGTATGGAAAAAAAAGTTGTGCAGACCAAAAGTCAAAAGTGGCTCTAATAAGTTGTTACAGTCCCTCAGTTTATAGCCTAAATTGAAGAAATATATATATATAACTATATATATATAATATATATATATATCTATATATATATATATATATATATATATATATATATATATATATATATATATATATATATATATATATATATATATATATATATATATATATATGGGGAGAACGTTCTGTCGTTTGAAGCAAAGCAAGTACACCCGCCGAGTAATAGGTTGTTGGGTTAGACCATTCCGTTTCACTCGGTTGCCATTTGGTTAGTTCCTTTTCGCGCTTCCCACTTTCTGAGGTTCTCTAGTGTACCCTCGTCTCATATGTTTCTACAAATTTACAAGCTCATACTCATATATTACCTTTCAAAATGTAACAACATGGCGAAACTTAAAGCTACTGCAACATTCGAGGCCTTTTTTCTAATACGTAAAGAACATTCTTCTGATGATTCTTTTTTTTCCATAACTCAGACTATTGGTTCACCGCTATTCGGGGGTTCGGTGAATCTTTCGCTGTGGCGCTAGACATATCGAAAACCCTTGTTAGAGTCTGGCACAAAGCTTTGATTTCTAAACTTTCCTCTTTCGGAATCTATCTTTCCTTATGTGACCATTTTTCTGATTTTCTTATTGGTCGTTCTATAGCAGCTGTTGTAGACTGCTACTGTTCTTCTTTTAACCCAATTAATGGTGGTGTTCCTCAAGGATCTTTCCTCTCTCCAACCCTTTTTCTAATATTCATCAATGACCTTCTCTCTATTACTTCGTCTCCTATATCACATATGTCGATGACTACACAGTCCATTATTCCTTTCAATTTGAAAGACGCCCATTCCAACAACAGTTAATTGATGCAAAAAGTGTCACCTTGGAAAATTGACCTCTGGTCTTTCTCGCATTTCAAAATGGGGCAGAGTAAACATGGTCGTTTTCAATGTCTCAAAAACTTAATTCCTCAATCTTTCTACTCTACACAACCTTCCACACAACTATGATATCTTTCTCGAAAACAAGCGACTCAAATATTCATGTCCTCACTATCCCCGGTTTTTCTTTTTCTCGTGATTTTTCTTAGATGGGTCACATTACTTCGCTTTCTAAACAAGCTTCTAAGAAGTTTGGTGTTCAAATTCGAATTCGTGATTTTTTTGAGCCACCCTAGTTGCTTGCTCTTTATAGGGATGCTGTTCGCCCCTGTGTGGAGTACGCCTAACATATTTGGGGTGACACGTACAGCTCTTTCCGTAAAAAAAACTTTTTTTTTCTCTTACTAACTCTCTACAATCTCTTTCTGCTCGTCGAATTGTTGCGTCACTCTCTCTATACTATCGCTATTACAACGGACACTGCTATTCTGAACTCTCGTCGTTTGCCTTCTCCATTGAGAAGGGCTCGTGAGACTCGATTTTTTACACATTCTCAACCTTCCTCTGTCCAACTCTCCAACTCTATACTTAACCACTCAATCTTACATGTACAACACTGGTAGTCTGGAACATATTACCTTTATCTGTTTGTCTAATTTATTTTGATTTGCACACTTTTAAAACATGTGTATCGGATCACGTCCATTATTAGGACAAGATTTCTGGCATTTCTACAACTCTGGTGGAAAAAGATTGACCTTTGGTCTTTAGCCTTTGGCCTTTGCCCACTATGGGAGACATTATATATATATATATATATATATATATATATATATATATATATATATATATATATATATATATATATATATATATATATATATATATATATATATATATATATATATATATATATATATATACCTGAGATGGAATGGAAAATGAAATGAGTTCCTTCCCGTATAATATGTGATCTACATTCTCAGCTTCAAGTTTCAATGGATTTCCAATACAAAATAATTTGAACTTGGAAATGTCTTCTTTTAAAGCGAGCGAAACGGTCTCTTCAATTTCTCTTGAAAAAACGATGAATTTGCTTCCAATGTTTAAAATCATTCTTCTCATCTCATCTAAATAATAAATGAAAAAAGAAGTATTCTTTTCTTACCTTCCCCGAATAAAGATTCCAGTTTTAGGGTAGAAAACTCAGATCTATTCAATTTTATCGTAACTCTATATATATATATATATATATATATATATATATATATATATATATATATATTATATATATATATATATATATATATATATATATATATATATATATATATATATATATATATATATATATATATATATATATATATATATATATATATATATATATATATATATATATATATATATATATATATATATATATATATATATATATATATATATATATATATATATATATATATATATATATATATATATATATATATATATATATATATATATATATATATACTACATCCTCTCCAAAGGCCAATGTCAGTAGCATATCCTCTCTGTCTTCAAAGATCCGTCCTTCCGCAAGTTGTCACATTGTAGGCATCTGATTCCTTCTCAATGAGTCCTCCATTGATTCTCTCCATCTTTTGGTTGGTCTGCCCCTTAATCTAACACCTCCCGGCCTCCACTCCCATCTCATCCTGGCCACCCTCTCCTCCGACATCCTCTCCACATTCACCCACCACCTCAACCTTGCCGCATCCACCTTGCTAAGTATGGGTTTCACCCCTACGCTCTCTCTAATTTTCTCATTTCGCACTCTGTCTCTTCTAGTCTTTCCCGATATTGCCCTCAGCACGTTCATCTCCGCAGTCTGCATCCTGCTCTCCTCCCTTGATGTCATACTCCAAGTTTCAACTCCGTACAGCAATATCAGAGTCAGGATGCTTTCCATAATAGTCCTCTTCACCTCTCCCTCCATCCACCTATCTCTTATAATAGGGTATAGTGCTCTAACCGTTCTTCCATACTGGTCTATTCTACTTGAGATCTCCAAAGAACTTCCTCCCTCTCTCCCAAACAGTTCTTCGAAATATTTTTACTTTTCCACATTTTTAATCTCTGAACCGTCCACCTCTATCACCAACCTCTCCTCCTCTCTTCTCTTCACCACCATAATCTCTGTCTTATCCACGTTCATACTCATCCCCGCCTCTTCCAATTTGTTCTTAAAGCTCATCATAACTCTCCTCAACGTTTCCCCATCCTCACTCCAACACGCCAGATCATCCGCATAAGCCAAATCCAAATCTCTATTCCTCTCTTACTTTATTACTGTCCAAATAGCATGAACAGATTGGTGACAACACACTTCCCTGTTTAACACCTGCCCTCACATCGAACCATGTTCTGTTTTCGTATCCTGTTCTTACATTACACTTGTCATTCATGTACATACTTTTCAAGGCCTTCTCCAATCTTCCACTCACTCCGTAATCTCTCCTCAATATATATATATATATATATATATATATATATATATATATATATATATATATATTATATATATATATATAATATATATATATATTATATATATATATTTATCTATCTATATATATATATATATATATATATATATATTATATATATATATATATATATATATATATATATATATATATATATATATATATATATATACATATATATATATCCTCTTCAAAATAAATAAGCTACAATCCTGAATCAAAATTTAATCAGTTCTAAAAGTAAAACCGTAAAACAATGAAATGAAGTAACAGTAAATTAAACTGAGAGTTACGATAAAATTGAATAGACCTGAGAATTCGACCCTACGTCTGGAATCTTTATTCGGGGAATGTAAAAAAAGAAATGAGGGCTAAAAATTAATGGTAATAAGCGAAAATCCGTGGAAAGAATTTGAATGGTTTCATTGAGTCAAATAAAACTTCCTAAATTCATTTTTGATTTTCTTTTGTCATCACAATTAAGGAAACTAAAAAATTCATCTCGAAAATTCTTTAGGAAATTTTATTGAATTGCACATACTTCAATGAATCGCTAATTTTTTTTTTTTTTTTTTTTTTTTTTTTTTGCATATTTAAAGACTTTTAAGGGGCTCCAATCTTAAACTGTTTTAGTTTTTATCTGATTTTTCTGAAATTTTCAGTATAGAAAGCTTTTTTCCCGACGAAAAAGTCCATTCCTAACGTTTTTACGAGGGATTAAATTTTAGAAGTTACTTTGGAAATTTAAAGCATATTTAAATCTACGGTGAGGACACTAGAAAATTGTTTTTGGTCTGAAATTTGGAGTTTTTATTTCTAAATCTATTGGCTACAAAAACTTTTAAAAGACTTTTGCTCATAGAGTTATACAAAAAATTTTATTATCCCAATACTGACCCACTATAGAAAATAAAAAAGTTTCAAAAACCAAAACCAATCTGTTGTAAAAAACAAATTTTTTAAAAAAATTAAAATTGCTATATTTCTCTTTTTTGGTATGTATATAGAAAATTGATGAGGCTGCAAATTCTTTTGTATATATTATTCGATCCGATTCGTAAGTTCCGAGATATAGCTTTTCAATTAAGGTCCCTTTTTTTTAGAAATTTTCATAAATTTCAAATTCTTTCGGCACCTCCTCATCCCTTCTCCACCCACCGAGAGCGCTGATCCTCACCTGATCCCCTTGCATAGGTCTATGAGCCTCTCCTCTGGCGCATGCGTACTCTCTCAAGATTTTCCAAACATGCTTACATACACCTTGGTCTCGCTGTTTCTCTTCTGAATCTTTTGTTTAAACTCCTCCTGTTCTCTCCTAAATATATATTTGTTGTTTCGTTAGTCGAATGATTAATTGATAAAGATGTTTTAATTAAGATGGTATCTTATTCTTCTATTCCCTGGAAGCATGTCCATGTCAAAAATCTCAATATGATTGTTCAAAGATGTTTTCTATGTACGTTCCTGAGTTCATCTAGTGGAAAATATACATAAAAATGTTACCTTCTTTTGACATAAATTTGAAACCACGTGATCAAGTTGTTGGAAACCACGTGATCAGAATTTTAAGATGGTAGATGGATGAGACCATAGTGTTTTCATACACGTGTGTGTGTGTTCACGCGCATGTATGAGGAGTAGAAGAGCACTTATTCGTTTTTAAATTAAATAGTGAGTTAGCTTAAATAACGAAAAAATTTTAATAAATAAATTTCTTTTATAAAAGATTTTACATTTTTAAGAGATATAAAATAATTTACTATTGAAAAGATTGAAAATAAATTTAAAGTTATATCTTAAAACAAATATAAAGATTGAATTAGGAATAAAAGCTATATCTTGAAAGAAATTTAGAAAATATAATGTGTAATACGTTTTAAAATAATTTTAAAAAGTCTTCTTTTGAATAGAAATATAGAAAAATGTAATATGGAATAAGGTTAAAAATAATAGTTTGAAGAAAAAGGGAATAAAATATCCAAGAACGTGTGTATTGCAACATGATGTTACTAAAGAAAAAGAGTTATGAAATGAAAATTATATGATGTAATATTAAATAAATGTTCACTTCAATCGTATAAAATCCAAATCATGGTAATGATTTTTAATATAATAAGATTTGTTATTATAAATACATTAAGTATTGTTACAGAACGACGTTGTAGATATTAAACATTTGGGTCAGGTATGATAAACAAATAGTTATACAAAAAATGTAAATGAGGCTGACCTAAAAACATGAAATATCAAGATTTGTTGGGTCACGAAGTGACCAGTCACATGGTTATGACTTCATAGACACATGGTCTCCTTTAGAGCTTTGATTAAAGTAAATAAGTGTGTAAATGTAGTGAGTCAAAAACATGAAATATCAGGATTTGATTGAAAAAGGTACAACCAACCACGTAGCTATGACGTCAT
>SEYY01000050.1:48870-58870 GCA_009176605.1 Armadillidium nasatum | reverse complement strand
ATATAATATATATATATATATATATATATATATATATATATATATATATATATATATATATATATATATATATATATATATATATATATATATATATATATATATATATATATATATATATATATATATATTATATATTAATTAAATAATATTTGTTTCCGTACCCTTTTTATTAACCCTTAACCACAGTTTCGTTGTTTCATAGATTCCTTTTCTCTTTATCTAAAACCTTGTAAATGTGAAGAATTCGACATTTATTGTAAAGGAATCCAGAAAAACTTCATCAATTTTTGCCTTCCGATTGCCCTATGGTCTTGAGCTTTTAATTCTTTACAAATAAAGAAATGCTTACGCTCGCTTGTAATTCTACAACTAAATTTATTTGTTCTGTTTACTTATTTCATAATTCTTCTGACTATGAAAAAAATTCTTCGATTATATAAATACAAAATTGAGCACATTCTTTCTTCTTCTCCATTGTCCGAAATCATCATTTTAGGTGATTTTAATGTTCACTGAAGAAGAAATCATACAAGAGGTTAGGATAGTTAAAGTCAAAATTGCTTTGAAAAAAGCACATTCTTTTTTTGGACAACGAAGTCTATTATTTTATTGCATCACTAACATTCGACTTCTTAAAAAGGTTCAACATTTCAACTCATTTCTTACATTCCGATCAGGATGTTTGAATTGAAGACCTAGATTTCTTGAAAGGACAGAGAATTGTCAATCGTTTTAGGGTTGTGAATGATACAGCAGAAAGGGGTGTCAAATTAATGCAACACTACAATGCAAGCAAAACAAATGATGAAGAGCAGAAGAATATATTTTGCAGATAGGTTTTTGCAGAATATCGAAAATTATCCCAAGATACGTCGAAATATACCCTTTCAAACCTCTTCTGCCTTCTTACCTTCTTGATTCTAGTGACTAAATCTGAAAAATCTACCTAGCAATTCGACCAATTTACCAATTATTATTAATTTTATATATTGTTATTAATTTATAATTAAAATTTAATTTCGGCATAAAATCAGTTCTGATTTCTGAAGATTGTTTAAGTAATAATTTGAATCAGTGCTTTAAATTCATTATGATTTGATTATAATAATAAATAATTGGTTTGTAAGTCAATATTATCCTCTCTCCCCTTCCATTCACCTACCTGGTTGAAAATATTTTTTAAAAAGTATAATGCTTGAACTCTTTGATAATAAATAACTCAAATTAAATAGAAGCATTAAAAAAAAAAAAAAAAAAAAAAAAAAAAAAAAAAAAAAAAAATTATCTACTTTAAGAGAATTTTCAAATTTTTTGAAAAGGTTAACTTGACAGGTCCGGAACAGCACCTGTTCTGGAAAAATTCAGATATCTATCCGGTACGTTTGTAAAACAAGTTGTGAATGTTAAAATTGAACCCGAGAATATTATCTACAAAACTATTAAAAAAAAACATGTACCTAGGATGAACCGATCAAATTTTATAGAGGGGACCACCCTAATTTTTTTGAAAATAGCCTATTTTTAATATTTCAGATCTGACGAGGCAGGTCTTAACGTTATCCATTCGAGATGAAACTTAGACAATCTAATTTGTACACCAATTGGCAACTTTAAAGAAGTTCCCGTAGAAGATACGAGGAAAAAAATCATCCCTTAATGTCTTGCGGCCAAACATTATATATATATATATATATATATATATATATATATATATATATATATATATATATATATATATATATATATATATATATATATATATATATATATATATATATATATATATATATATATATATATATATATATATATATATATATATATATATATATATATATATATATATATATATATATATATATATATATATATATATATATATATATATATATATATATATATATATATATATATATATATATATATTATATATATATATATATATATATATATATATATATATATATATATACGGGGGAGGGAAGTAGCGCTCCGAAGCGATGAGATTACCCCCTGTTGGGTATACGGGATGTTAAAGGTACTCCTATCTCATCCCGGTGCCATGGTTCGCTCCCTTTCGCGCTCACCTTCTATCTACACGGAGTGGCTCTCCTTTACATACATAAAACATTTCTAACACATCTTAAAAAATATTAAAATAAAATCAAAAATGGCGTCAACTTCGGTAGCCTCGGAGAAGCCAGGGGGCGGCTTCCAAAAATAGCCCCTCATCCACCCCTTCCCCCATCACCACTTGGGAGTTGGTGGCCTCCGGTGATGGGGTTGGTGCCACCAGGACTCGGCCGCCGGCTTGTCCTGATACACGGTCTATTTTTTTCATTAATTTCTGCAACATTCGCGGTCTGCACTCTAATTTCCATTTGTTGAACATCACCTCTCTTCTTTAGACTCACCTTCTTATTCTTGACCGAAACTCAGATGTTTGAGCGTTCTGATAGCAAACCATTCTGTTTCCTCCTACTATCTCTATCCTCAATTTTCAGCCAAAGGCGGTTGTTGTGCATATGTGCGCAACGATGTCGTTTGTTCTCGTGTCTCTAATTTGGAGTCTTCCGAATTTTCCACCTTATGGCTTAGGCTCTCTTGCCACTCTACGACTAAATTCATTTGTTCAGTTTATTTATCTCTTAATTCTACTGACTATGCTAAATTCTTCGACTATTTAAACTCCAAAATAGAACACATTCTCTCTTCTTCTCTTTCTCTGAAATCATCATATTAGGTGATTTCAATGTTCACCACCGCCAATGGCTTTCTTCTAGTTCTCATGATACAGCTGGTGAACGTGCCTTCCTTTTCGCTATCCAAAACGACCTTGAGCAGTTGGTGCAGCTCCCTACTCGTATCCCTGATCGTCTTGGAGATGAACCCAACTTCTAGACCTTTTCCTAACTTCTAATCCTTCTCCTTATACTGTTAAACTCTTTCCTCCTCTGGGTTCCTCCGATCATCTTCTTATCTCTGTATCCTCTCCTATCTCTTCAAGTCTTCCGCAGGAAAGACCCCCTTCTACGGAAAGGAAACCTTGTGGCACTTCGGTGCCGCAAGCTGGTCGGACTTGCGGTCGTACTTCTTTGATTTCCCGTGGAATGATTATTGCTTCCGTGGGAGGGGTCCCTCGGAGTGTGCAGAACGCATTACCGAGGTGATTCTCTCTGGCATGGAGGCATATATTCCATATTCTTTCCCTTCTACTAAACCTAATAAACCTTGGTTTAACTCTGCTTGTTCTCGTGCTATCCGCCGCAGGGATGCTGCCTTCAGGGATTACCGTCGTCTTCAAACTCCTGAAACTCATGCTACTTATATTTCATCCCGGAATCGTGCAAAATCTATCCGTCGTATACTAAAAACTCCTTTCTCCGTAAAAAAATGCAATAATTTTTCTGGTTCCTCTTCTTCACGTTCTTTCTGGCATTTTGCAAAAAATGTCAACTCTAACTTTGCTTCTTCCTCTTTCCCTCCTTTAATATCTTCCGACGGCACAACTGCTGTTTACCTTCTTCTAAAGCTGAACTCTTTGCTCAAACTTTTGCCTCTAATTCAACCTTAGACGATTCCGGAGCTATTCCTCCTCCTTCAACCCCCTTCTAACTCAATTATGCCTAAAATTAGAATTTCTTCTAAAGATGTCATTTCTGCTCTCTCTGAGCTTAATACTAAGAAGGCGTACGGTCCTGATGGTATTCCTCCTGTGGTTCTCAAAACTTGTGCTTTCGAGCTTGCACCCTGCCTCGGTAAACTATTTCGTCTTTGTCTATCTACTTCTACCTTCCCTTCTTGCTGGAAACGTGCGCTCATTCAACCTGTGCCGAAGAAGGGGGACCCCTCTCAACCCTCTAACTACCGTCCCATTTCTTTGACCTCCGTTCTCTCTAAAGTTTTCGAATCTATCCTTAACAGGAAGATTTGGAAGCATCTCAATTCTTCTAATCTTATCTCTGATCGCCAGTATGGCTTTCGTAAGAAACGCTCTACAGGTGATCTTCTTTCCCTTCTCTCTGAATCTTGGTCCTCCGCTATTCGGCAATTCGGTGAATCTTTTGCTGTCGCGCTGGACATATCGAAAGCCTTCGATAGAGTCTGGCACAAAGCTTTGATTTCTAAACTTCCCTCTTTCGGTATCTATCCTTCTCTCTGTGATCTTCTCGCTAATTTCCTTTCCGGTCGTTCTATAGCAACTGTTGTAGACGGCCACCGTTCATCCTTTAAATCTATTAATAGTGGTGTTCCTCAGGGTTCTGTACTATCACCAACACTTTTTCTACTCTTCATTAATGACCTTCTTTCCATCACCTCATCTCCTATCCACTCCTATGCTGATGACTCCACCTTCTTTATTCCTTCCATTTGAAAAAC
The DNA here is from genome assembly GCA_009176605.1 of Armadillidium nasatum. NCBI lineage: Eukaryota > Metazoa > Arthropoda > Malacostraca > Isopoda > Armadillidiidae > Armadillidium > Armadillidium nasatum. Next base: position 54,487 of record SEYY01000050.1, on the reverse strand, counting down.
CCACCCAACAGCAGTTGATAGACTCGAGAAGGGTAGCCTTGGAACAACTAACCTCTGATCTTTCCGTATTTCAAATTGGGGCAGAGAAAACATGGTTGTTTTCAATGCCTCAAAAACTCAGTTCCTCCATCTCTCCACTCGACACAATCTTCCACACAACTATGATATCTTCTTCGAAAACACACAACTCAAGCCTTCATCTGTCCTTAATATTCTTGGTGTTTCTTTTTCTCGTGATCTTTCTTGGAAAGATCACATTACTTCTCTTTCTAAACAAGCTTCTAAGGGTTGGTGTTCTGAGGCGCCTTCAGAATTACTTCACGCCACCCCAGTTGCTTGCTCTGTATAGGGGTGTTGTTCGTCCCTGTATGGAGTATGCTTCGCACATCTGGGGTGGTTCCACACATACAGCTCTCTTAGAGAAGGTGGAGTCAAGGGCATTTCGTCTCATCAACTCTCCTACTCTTACTAACTCTCTTCAATCTCTTTCTGCCCGTCGAATTGTTGCGTCACTCTCTCTTTACTATCGCTATTACAACAGACACTGCTCTTCTGAACTCTCTCGTTGCATACCTCCTCCATTGAGAAGAGCTCGTGCGACACGCCTTTCTACACATTCTCATCCTTTCTCTGTCCAACTCTCCGACCCCAGACTTAACCGCTATGCTCAGTCTTACATATACTCTACTGGTAAAGTCTGGAACACACTCCCTTCATCTGTTTTCCCAACTTCCTTTGACTTGCATACTTTCAAACGCCGTGTGTCTGGACACGTCGGCCACCATCGACCATGATTATAGACCTTTCCAACTCCGGTGGAATTTGGTAGGCCTCCTGGCCTTTGCCCACCGGAGGAGACATAAAAAAAAAAATATATAATATATATATATATATATATTATATATATATATATATATATATATATATATATATATATATATATATATATATATATATATATATATATATATATATATATATATATATATATATATATATATATATATATATATATATATATATATATATATATATATATATAATATATAATATATATATATATAATATATATATATATATATATATATATATATATATATATATATATATATATATATATATATATATATATATATATATATATATATATATATATATATATATATATATATATATATATATATATATATATATATATATATATATATATATATATATATATATATATATATATATATATATATATATATATATATATATATATATATATATATATATATATATATATATATATATTATATATATATATATATATATATATATATAGTATATATATTTATATATATATATATATATATATATATATATATATATATATATATATATATATATATATATATATATATATATATATATATATATATATATATATATATATATATATATAATATATATATATAATATATTATATATAATATATATATATATATATATATATATATATATATATATATATATATATATATATATATATATATATTATATATATATATATATATATATATATATATAATATATATATATAATATATATATATATATATATATATATATATATATATATATATATATATATATATATATATATATATATATATATATATATATATATATAATATATATATATATTCTACATGAATACAGTCTATATGATTTATAGCAGACTTTAAAAAATCTATTAATAACTGTCTGCGAGTCATGGATTCGACTTTTGACATCGTTGGCATTGGCTCGAGTTGCGGTCAGGAAGGTCCTTTGGGATTGACGTCATGACTATAGATCATAAGCAGTTTTGATGCGCTTTCCATTAGAACCGCCGTAGCCTAATGGTCAAGCGCGAAAGACTTAGCATCTTGAAGGTTACTGGTTCGAATCCAAAAGCAGACACTAATTTTCTATATGAAAAAAGTTTGTGAGAGATATAGCAGGCTTTAAAATCTATTATATATATATATATATATATATATATATATATATATATATATATATATATATATATATATATATATATATATATATATATATATATATATATATATATATATATGAACCGACCGGGGCCCCGGCCCCGGCCAAAAATCAGGGAAAACCGGGGTTGCCTGGCCGGGGTTAAAATGGCAAATTATACTGAAAATTTTTATTTTTTTTTAATTTTCAGCCGATTCTGCTGAAACTTTCAGTTATATAGATTTTTTACCGGTAAGAAAAGTCCATTTCTAGCGTTTTTCCGAGTCTATTACGGTTAAAAAAAAAAAAAAATTTTTTTTTTTTTTTTTGTTGAAATTTTACCCTTTTTTAATTGAATGGCGGTGCCAAACCACTTTTTAGAATGAGCTGAAAATTGGACTATTTATTCAAAATTAAATGGGATACAAAAGTCTCTAATAGACTTTTGTTCCCAGAGTTATAGAAAAAATGTTATAAGCCAAAAACTGACCAACTATAGGAAAAAAAATTTTTTTTGAACTAAAAAAATCCACCTTTTCAGACAAATTTTTTTTTAAAAAAATACAACTATGACATTTCCTATTTTTGGTGTGTATAGAGGAGGGGTGGGGCTTACAAATTCCTCTATGTACTTTATTCGATGACATTCGTTGGTTTTGAGATATAGCCTTCAAAAAGGTCCATTTTTGGCCAAATTTCAAAAATTCCCAAAGTTTGAGAGGCTATATCTCGCTTCAAACAAAGATCATTTAAATATGCACTAAATAAATATTGTTGCCCTGCCCTCTTCTAAACAATATTCACAAATAAAAAAAAATAGTAGGTAGCGTTTTTTATAAATAATTTTTTCCTCCAGAAGGGTACGATTTTTGCAAATTTTTTTTCAAGTGCTTATAAAACTTTTTTCTAGACGTGATATCAAAAACCTATTCCCACCAATGCAAGAAATTGGGGCAAAGGTATTCAGCTAAATTTTCAGCTCATGTGGACCAGTGGTTTGATCCAGTTATTCATTTTTTTCAACTTTGGGTCCAAATAAGTTTCAAACCGTTATAGACTCAAAAAAAATGCTCGAAAATCAACTCAGAACTTCGTGAAAAAATTCACATACTTTGAAAATTTCAGCTCAATCAGTCAAATAATAAAAAAAAAAATTTCAAACAAAATATAAGAAAATTAAGATTTTTTTTTCTTTTCTGTTTCTTTTGACCGCTCCTTTTCTGCTAGTGAATGTTCATCTTTGTGTTTTGATTTTAGATACTCCAAAAAGATTTGGTTGAAATTTTTTTACTTGTAGCACCCGGAGGTTCTCTTCTAATTTTCTGACTGCAGATGTTAACATTTAGCTATTTCGAGCCTATCCTGAAACATTGTAAAGTATTCAAATACTGCAGAAGCTGATCTTTTAGCCATATTGACTGAAAGTATAAACAAAATAATAATTTTTAAATAATGCAGCTAAATGATACAAGTTTGATACATGGCAATAAAATAACAATGATATGTATAAATACAGGTTAAATTGATAATTTTATATCTTACATTTTTTCAAACTTTACCTTAGGGTCTTACCTTAAGTAAACCTGTTGAATCACTATTATGAATTAGAATATTAAAAATTTTTTTTTTAATTTTTGTACTTTTTTTAAACTTTAAATATACAAAACTGTAATTTTTTTTTTTTTTTTTTTTTTTTTTTTTTGAGAAAATGCATATAATCATTAATTTAAGTGAATGTTGGCTATTCTACTCCTTCCTTACAATTAAATAAACCTTATATCTAATTTTCTTAACCTTAAAATTTCAGTGCTTTTGACCTCTTTACAAATTTTAGGAAACCCCGGCCAGAACCCCGGCCAGGGGCCCCGGCCCCGGCCAAATTCCAACCCCGGTCGGTCTATATATATATATATAATATATATATATATATATATATATATATATATATATATATATATATATATATATATATATATATATATATATATATATATATATATATAATATATATATATATATATATATATATATATATATATATATATATATATATATATATATATATATATATATATATATATATATATATATATATATATATATATATATATATATATATATATATATATATATATATATATATATATATATATATATATATATATATATATATATATATATATATATATATATATATATATATATATATATATATATATATATATATATATATATATATATATATATATATATATATATATATATATATATATATATATATATATATATATATATATATATATATATATATATATATATATATATATATATATATATATATATATATATATATATATATATATATATATATATATATATATATATATATTCACCTCTGGTGGGCAAAGGCCAGAGACCAACTAATATTCCACCAGAGTTAGGGGGAAAGTCGGGAACATGGTCAAATTAAAAGCCGACATGACCTGATACACGGCGTTTGAAGGTGCTAAGTCATAGGAAGTTGGAAAAATAAATGAAGGAAGTGTGTTCCAGACATTACCAGTAGAGTACATGAAGACTGAGCATAGCGGTTAAGTCTGGGGTCAGAGAATTGGACAGAGAAAGGATGAGACTGAGTAGAAAGACGAGTCGCACGAACCCTTCTCAATGGAGAAGTTATGCAAAGAGAGAGTTCAGAAGAGCAGTGTCCATTGTAATAGCGATAGTATAGAGAGAGTGACGCAACATTTCGACTGGCAGAAAGAGATTGGAGAGAATTAGTGAGAGCAGGAGAGTTGATAAGATGAAAAGTTCTAGACTCCACCTTTTCCAGGAGAGCTGTATGAATGGAACCACCCCAGATGTGTGACGCATACTCCATACAGGGGCGAACAACACCCCTATACAGAGCAAGCATCTGGGAGGGTGTGAATAAATACTGAAGGCGCCTCAGAACACCCAACCTCTTAGAAGCTTGTTTAGAGAGGTAATGTGATCTTTCCAAGAAAGATCACGAGAAAAAGAAGCACCAAGAATATTAAGGAGAGATGAAGGTTTGAGTTGCGTGTTTTCGAAGAAGATATCGTTGTTATGTGGAAGATTGTGTCGAGTAGAGAGATGGAGGAATTGAGTTTTTGAGGCATTGATAATGACCATTTGAAATGAAAGATAGATCGAAGGTTAGTTGCTCCAAAGCTACCCCCCTTGCTTTTATTAACTGTTGCTGGGAGGGGCGTCTTTCAAAATGAAAAGAGTAATAAAGGGTGGACTCATCAGCATAGGAGAGGATAGGAGATGAAGTAATAGAGAGAAGGTCATTAATGAAAAGAAGAAAAAGTGTTGGGGATAGGACAGATCCTGGAGGACCCTACTATTAATTGGTTTATAGGATGAACGGTGGCCGTCTACAACAGCTGCTATAGAATGACCAGAAAGGAAATCAGAGGGAAGGATAGATTCCGAAAGAGGAACAGATGGAGGTGATTAAGATTGCAAGGGTGCGGAAGGAGCTTAGCATCGAACTTGAGGGTACTAGAATAAAGGAGGTGGAAAGGTTTAAATATTTGGGAGTTACCGTGAGTGCCAACGGCGAGATGGGAGGGGAAATAGAA
>SEYY01000050.1:41370-43870 GCA_009176605.1 Armadillidium nasatum | reverse complement strand
TGAAGCTGCGATACCACGTCCGTTTTATCGAACGAAGATGGTTATGTAAGTTTTATAGTCTTTTGGTTTTTAAAAATATTAGTATTTCAAGCAACATTTACGTTTTGCCACTAAATTTGATTTTTTCGTTTGTTTATTTATTTTCTCTCTTGAACACTGTTTTAGGTATGAAATAATTAATAATTCGTTTATCAGAATGAATAGGAAGTTAGTTAGGGTAGCCATGGAAACAAAGTGTGATGCAGATCACCAAAACCTGTAATGATATCCTAGAAGACTTAAGGTATCTAAAAGCTCATTAAATAAAATATAACTTTATTCCAAGCAAAAAGACAGACAAACGACAACGATACAATTTTTGTTAAAGTTAACAATGGGAATTTTCATAGTCGCTTTGTCACTTCAATATTTTATAATTAATATAGGTATTTCTTTTGAATTAACTTTGTAGCAAATTATTTAGTCAATTATTTATGTTATTATATTTGATTTTAATTATATTTTTTCGATGACTGCTTTTGCTGACTCAGTGATAAGAAGCTCCATACCTATAGATTCTCATGCCTAGTTACAATACGTATCTTTGTATTGGAGGAGACGCCATTCCGTATTCCAACACACATCATTAATACCCAAATTTTGACATGTCTTTTTTTTATTAACCAATAACATAAGAACATTTCTTAAAATCTTCAAAATAATTTTAAACAAGCTCCTTTTTATATTCATCTATTCGATATATAAAGTTGAAAATGCAATATATAAATGTATATATATATATATATATATATATATATATATATATATATATATATATATATATATATATATATATATATATATATATATATATATATTATATATATATATATAAAATATTTTATATTCATATGATATATATAAAATTATATATAATATATATATATATATATATATATAATTATATATATATATATTATATATTATATATATAATATATATAATATATATATATATATATATATATATATCTATATAATATTATATATATATATAATATATATATATATATATATATATATATATATATATATATATATATATTATAATAATATATGAATGAGATGAACTCATCTCCAGATTCCTTAAAACTGAATTTGTTTTATTTTATTGTAAATGTATTTTAGTAGATTTTATAAGTTGAATATTATTTGGAAACTTTTTTAAATGGCAACTATGGTTCTGAGTTGTTTTTACGGGGAAAGCATTTGGGAGATTGATCGTGGAACCGCCAAGAATTGTTTATCTTGTTATGATACATATAATATAATTGGTACTGGTATTGGTGCCATATTATCTGAGTGGTTTAAAATAATATAGTATCTTAATTAATAATTCCTGAAGGCATTAATAAATTGTTGATTGTAGCAGCGAGATTGATTATCTTGTATTTCTTATGTATAAGGTAATCATATAGTGGAAGCTAAATCTTGAACTAGGTCACTATAAGTAAAAAGTACAATTACAACTCCATACAGCTTCATATATATATATATATATATATATATATATATATATATATATAATATATATATATATATATATATATATATATATTTATTCCTATCTCTTCGATATTCTAATAATTGTATTCAAATGTTAGGTATAAGAAAAATAATTTGAAATTAATAATTGTAATCATTAGCTTCATTCATTGAAAGAAATAGCTTTAAAGTATAATTTTGTTAAAGAAACTTTTCATGCAGCACATGTTGCGTTTATATGCCCTCCCCCAAAAAAGTAAGAAGATTTGGGAAATAATAAGTCAGTTTAAGTTCATCAATAGTAATTAACTAATTTGTAAAAATTCCTTTTTCTTTTCCAAACCTGTTTTAATTTTGACCTTACTTTGAGTATAGGTTAAAAAAAAATATGAATGTTCGACTAAATTAGCTTCATGTCTATTGTTAAATATTGTGGGTATTATTGTGTAGTATGCTATTTAAATTAAAATTACCTGTACTAATAATAGGGATACTAATTTGAATGCTAAAAATATGCTTGACTTTTTTTTTTTTTTTTTTTTTTTTTTTGCATTATTATGAGTTATAGCTGTGGCTTAGGGCATTATTAACACTGTTAGATATACTGAAGGGTGGAAAGGGAATGTTCTTGGCAGGTCCCATGTGTCTGCTTACTGTCTGTATGTTTCATAATCTAAGCTTTTGTAAGAAAAGTATTAATACTAAAAATTTAAATAAAAACAATTACATAGTAACTTTGAAAGTGTAATGAATTATCTCGAAATATCTTTTATTTTCCTAAAAATCAAAAGATTTTGTTCCCAATAATCGTCTTTTATTTTTTCTATTAAAACCTCCTCGCTTTCTTTGTCTCTTCTCCAGTTTTCCTTTTCTAATTTCTTGACAAGAAAAGATGGTTTAATGAGACAGTCTTGTAAACTTCCTTTCATTTGAGATTTCTCACCAAGTGAAAAAATTAATCCTGAAATATATATATA